>CM059193.1:50996194-51116250 GCA_030323885.1 Branchipolynoe longqiensis | reverse complement strand
AACCACACACAATATATTTTTGCATTTTGTTTTCCAGATGCCGCCCCTGACGCCGACCCTGACGCCGACCCTGACGCCGACCCTGAAGAAATGGGCATGCAGGAGGAGGAAGAGCTGGAGGTGGCCAGTGAGGCGGCACCAGCCGCACAGACTACAGCAGTGTCTCCAACAGGCACCCCGGCCAGGCAACACACACAGCCCAGTAAGCAACGTTGTAGTCATTGAAACCGACGCCGCACTAACATAACATCCCAAACCACTAAAAATGTGTACACATATCACGCAAGAACAAAAAATCAGTGTTGACCGAGCTATATTGATCAGTGGTGTAGTGGTATAGGAAATGCACTGTAAAGTCCATTAGATGAAACCAAGTAGTTGAGGCGCTTTAGCTTATACTTGAAACCCACTATGTTGACATTGCAGGGATGGGAAAGCATGACCACGTGATTGACACAATCATCACGCAGTTCGTCACGGCTCAGAAGGAGTCCACGGCCCTATACCAGGCGCACGAGGAAAGGCGGCAGCAAAGGGAAATGGAGTTGGAGGAAAGGTGGCAGCAGCGGCAGATGGAACTAGAGGAAAGGCGGGACGAGCGCGAGATGGGTAACAAGAGGGAGCTCCGTAAACATGAGGAGCGGGTGATCGAGCTCCTCACGTCGATGCAACAACGCGCGCCACAGCCACAGCCACAGCCGCAGCCGCAACAATTCCAGAGTGCGACGGCTGATGGGGTGACACGCATCACCCTCCTGACCCCACAAACAGCCCAAGCCGGACCGTCAAACCGCAGTCCCAGAACGAGTTTTTATGAATAGAAATAAGGTGAAATTTATCGGACGTTATCGGAGATTGTACGATACCAGTTTGTTGAAATCAGTTTGTGTTGAATTTTAATTGTCTTCTACACACTTTAACCCTGACCTTTCCTACGTGTCATTTGAATAAAAATGCACTTGTAGTTCCCTATATTATGCTTTCTTCCATCTTTTCTACACACTTCGTTATGTCATGATGTGAAATCGCCACTAGTTCGTTTCATATAATGTGGTTCATATAATTTGGTTCATATAATTCGCTTCATAATAAGTTGCCTTGTCTAAGTCGGCATACCATTACAGGGTTTAGCAGAGTTGGATCTGATCTAGGTCACAAAGGTCACAAAATATATCTACCTGTGGCCAGGAAGCGGAGGGTGATGGAAAGCCTCTCCGCAGGCAAAATTGAGGCGCGATACCGGGTATTCTGCCGAGATATGCGATCTTGTACCCGGCTGAGCAACTCGTCAAATTGCTCCGACGCCATCCTGGTGTAGTTGCTGAAGGCGTGCGGTTCATCTGCATGCAATCCAGTCAACAGGGCGTTGAAGGCTCCGAGCTGGTCATGTTGCGCAATGTGTGGACGAACCCACAATTGCCTTCCTTGGTTACGCTGTCGACGACGACGACGTATCACAAGCATCACAAGGCCAAGAGCAAGAGCAATCTTTCTCCTCTGTACAGCTGAATGTGGCGCCATCTTGCTTTGCCGCTCACTAACTGCCAGGAGGCACTCAAGCTAGTGTAGTTCGCGCTAAAGACACCAGGTGCGTGCGAGGAGGCGCTCATGCCAGTAGTGTAGTTTGTGCTAAAGACACCGGGAGGCGCTCAAGCTAGTAGTGTAGTTCACGCTAAAGACACCAGGTTCATGGACCGCAGTCGCGAAATGGACGGTATATGTGCGCCCCCCAGTCGTTATTTGTGCGCACCCCCTGTCGCCAGTTTTAGTCGCAAAACGGGTCGGGTCGGGTCGTGATGCGCAGTCAGTTTTAGATCGTAAATCGTAAACGGGAGGTGTGCGCCAGCCATTACGTGATCATTCATCACCGTGTGTGTACCACACGACTGGGCTCCAATTACAGCGTCACGCATTGCGCTCTGTGTGTGGAATAAATTATGCTACCAAAAAGTGATCAAGACACATTATTTAACAAACAAATTAATTGGAAATGCTATAATTGCTCTGGGAATAGTTGGGTGTGCTATTTCATTGTTATCCATGAACTCCGTAGATTAATCAATTGGTTAAGACCCCACAATGCAACACTTACCCAAACAACTCTTCACTCCTATGTAATGCTTAGCCAGAGAATGTGTATTTTACCTCAGTGATTAGCCTCCAACACCAAGACCAGGTAGAAGGAAGCACATCGTGTGTATATATGTATATATATATGTATATATATATATATATGTATATATATATCATATATATATAAATATAATATATATATATATATATGAGTCAGCCTCACGAAAATGGGCCAATCGGTGGTCAATTGAAGATGTTGGCATCGCAATTCTTAAAAGTGTAGTGCATTTCTTTGTTTCATATTAAATTATCCTAGAAACAAGTAAGGTTGTTGTAGTTTCTCGACCTTTACATTCAGGATATATTTAAGGACTTTCCAACACCTCTGTCAATGCTAAACTATAATTATACAGATCGACGCCGACAACTTTAACAGATGTCGGCATCGCAATTCTTAAAGTGTAGTGCTATATTGAAACACGTTTAGAGTCATGGGTCAGTAAGTAAAAAGAAGTAGTTCACTTCATTAAAGGTCTCCAGGGAAAGTAGCGCAAAACTTACTTCAAAGTTGCAAACACAATCTGATGATATCAATATATTTTTTAAACCAAAACACTGACCTCGATTTGATCTGACATATCCAACTTAGATACTGGTGTTCACACTTATCCAGTGGTCCTGCATGTAAGGAATAATTCTGATTTTACAAGAACATACTTTCACATGCCTACTGAAGGAAGCCATATGCTTGAGAAACCACTCCAAAAAGGCAGCTCAATGTCGTGACCTCTCCAAGGCTCTCAGGGGTCTTGGCCTAATTGCACCTCAGATGACCGACCTGAGCTAGATGTAAGTTGCAACCTCATTAAGGTGTCAGTGCACCATGCAACCACATCGACATGTGAAACTGTATCACAACTTGACCTCCAGTGTGACACTTTTAGTATGGTTGCCAAATTTCTTTTGAATACCCTTGCTTCTAAAGCTGTGTTCACACACACAATTTTTATGTTGACTTAGACAAATCGATTTAAATGAATCGATTTAGTGTCGTGTTCACACATGCAATACTTTTAGCCGGAAATCGATATCTGCGCATGAGCAAGTCCATTCTAACCAGCGCCACTTTCGGTGACTGCCGGGCACCAGTGTATAGTTACACCTGAGCCTGTATCCGGCGAGCACTGCTATTTGTTTAGTTTACACTCGTCGATTCGACAATATGAATAACGACCCCGATGTAGCTGCTACGTTAATATCGCTTGGAATTTAGGGTTAATTTAATTAAATTTCATTATTTGAGTATGTAATTCTGTTAAATATGATCGCATTCAATAGATTTCGGTCTAATCGGTCCCTAACACTGCCGGGCACCAGCAATAGTTACACCTGAGCCTGTATCCGGCGAGCACCGCTATTTTACACTATCACCGCCTGGGAACCAGCTAATTCGCTTCATCTATACTACCTCACGAGGTGGTTTACTTGAAGCGAACTAGGTGAATCGATTCAGCCCTAAATTGCTTTAGCGTAGCGTCCACACGGCGAATGTGAGGCGAACTAGGCAAGTCGATTTAGATGAAGCGTTTTAACTCGCCAGTGTGTACGGGACTTAATATTTTCCAAATAAGCCATTTGTCATAAAGCTTATATTAGTTCAGATTAATGATTAGTAAATAATAATGATAAAGTTTGATATATTTATCTAAACAAAACTTGGGAAAACTCAAAAGTCGTCGAACTATTCAACTTTAACTGATCCACTTCATTATAGAGGGTATGCACTGATGTCATGCTAAACGGAAGTGCGGCCATTGTGGCGATATAACCACAATAACAAACCCAACAAATTCAATGCATTGTCAATGGCAGTGAGCAATCTTCATACAGAAAATGTGAAATATCTCTCAAATTACACCATCTAGAAACAAGCTGCTTGGAACACATATAGAAAACATATTCAATGAAAAGATTATATTAAATTTATAAGGTTAGGGTTCTGCATTTCTATTTTTGAATAAAATAGACGTTTTGCACTGCGTGTACCGACAAACCCGTGAGCAATCTTCATAGAGAAAAAGTGAAATATCTCTAAAACCACATCACCTAGAAGCAAACCGATTGGAACACATATAGAAAACATATTCAACAAACAGATTATATTAAATTCATAAGGTTTGGGTTCTATATTTCTATTAATTTTGAATAAAATAGACATTTTGCACTGCACGTACCGGCAAACTCAAGGCATTGTCAATGGCCGTGAGCAATCTTCATACAGAAAAAGTGAAATATCTCTAAAACCACACTACCTAGAAGCAAACCGAATGGAACACATATAGAAAACATATTCAACGAACAGATTATATTAAATTTATAAGGTTTGGGTTCTGTATTTCTATTAATTTGGAATAAAATAGACGTTTTGCACTGCACATACCGGCAAACTCAATGCATCGTCAATGGTGATATCGCTACAATGGGCGCGCATCCGGTTGATGACGTCATGGGAATGCCCTCTATAGAGGGGGTGTAATGACGTCACCAGACAACTTCTGGTGGCCATATTGGAATACGTATGAAAGGCTTGAAACTGTTTACATTGTGCTTATTTACCGATTTGATGGTTTATTTGTCACTGTTTTGAGAAGTTTGGCCTCAGAAGTTCGGGGAAAAGGTTTTTTTAATGGAGAGGAAGTCTTTTTTTAATATATAGTCTCACATCGTTGCTGAAGTGCCGTGTGTTGACACATTGGATGCTCTGTCAAAGAATCAGAAAGGTTCAGACAGTACCCACTAGGTGGCGCCACCATACTTCGGCAGCGGCCGATCGAATTGGCCCAGTGGTGGCCATAGTGTTCTTGGTATACGAGAGGGGGCGCCATAGTTGGTGTCAAGTGTAATCCATTTGGAATTTGGTTTGTCGATGATTATTTCTGACAATACTACTATTTTAGAAGGTCCGCTAGACTTTATTGATGGTATGTCTGTAATGTGCCGTCATTGAAGCCTCACGTCGCCACTAAAACTTTCGGCTTTTCTTTAACCTTGACACGGAGTGGTGAGCGTAGGAATATACTATGTTGTTCTTTTTCTCTATTTCTTCTACTTTACAGACATGCATATCGATACGAGTAGTGCATATCCTGTAAATCAGAGACCTTATAAGATACCTTTGAGTAGAAGACATCTTGTAGAAAAAGAGTTAGATAGAATGCTGGAAGATGATATTATAGATGCAAGTTGTAGTCCTTGGGTTTCACCAGTCACAATAGTGCCGAAAAAGGATGGTACCATTCGTCTTTGTGGGGACTATCATAAGCTAAATGCAGTGACAACTAAAGATGCTTATCCTCTGCCCAGGATACAGGATATTTTTGATCAACTTCATGGAGCTAAAATTTGTACCACCATATATCTCAAATCTGGTTATTGGCAGGTAATGGTAGACGAGGAAAGTTGACCTAAAACAGCTATTAACACTCATATTGGACTGTTTCAATTTAAACGCATGCAGTTCGGACTAGCTAATTCAGGACAGGAGGCGGACTACATAGTATGGCAATTTATTCAAGAACAGGCAATGTAAGTGAAGTAATGTAATCAGAGGTGAGTAGATCAAAGTTAAGTTGGATAGTTCGTTAAGGCAATGTAAGTGTGATGGATAAAGTAGTGAATGTTCAAAGTCAAATGTCATAGGTAATGTCATTTATCGTTAGTTAGAGTCTTAAGTGACCCGGGCCTCAACCCTATCGGAGAGTTGGGTGGGTGGGACGGTGAGAGTAGGTCTTGTTGGTGTTGTTGCAGGAGGAGAAGTGGCCGAGGTGATGGGGAGGCGGAAGGAAGGAAGGGGGGGGAGGTACCAGCGGCGGGACCAGCGGCGGGACCAGCGGCGGGACCAGCGGCGGGACCAGCGGCGGGACCAGCGGGGTTGTGGTGGCGGCATCTGGAGGGAGTGG
The DNA here is from genome assembly GCA_030323885.1 of Branchipolynoe longqiensis. Taxonomy (NCBI): domain Eukaryota; kingdom Metazoa; phylum Annelida; class Polychaeta; order Phyllodocida; family Polynoidae; genus Branchipolynoe; species Branchipolynoe longqiensis. The sequence continues at coordinate 51,110,218 of CM059193.1, read as the reverse complement.
GGTGAGTGAGGGAAGGGAGGTGGTGGCGCCATCTAGGTGGGTGAGGGTGAGGGGAGGGGTGAGTGAGTAGGAGGGGGGGGAGGAGCGGGGAAGGAGGGTGTGTGGGGAGTGGGTGAGGAGTAGGAGGGGCGGTAGGTCCGGGGTAGGGTGGTCGTCCGCCTCCCCCGAATTACCCATATTGCCACAGCAATATGGACAATTCAGGACAGGAGGCGGACTACATAGTATGGCAATTTATTCAAGAACAGGCAATGTAAGTAAAGTAATGTAATCAGAGGTGAGTAGATCAAAGTTAAGTTGGATAGTTCGTTAAGGCAATGTACGTGTAATGGATAAAGTAGTGAATGTTCAAAGTCAAATGTCATAGGTAATGTCATTTATCGTTAGTTAGAGTCTTAAGTGACCCGGGCCTCAACCAAATAGTGTTGAGAGTGCCCGGGTCGCGACCGTGAACGCCTGCTGGGGAACGTATGAGTGCACCACGGACGACCGCCAGTGGCCAAGGTCGGTGACGTCCTTAAGGGGTGCTCCGACGGCGGCACATGCCTGTGCGGCACCCCGACGGAGGCTGTGGAGGGTGTACCCGGATGGGCTGGGGCACCCCGAGTGGTGTAATGCGGCACGTAGGGCCGTAGTGAGGGTCTTGACTGTCAATGGGGACCCGTCCGGGGTCACGAAGGTAGGGTCGAGTGGTCGGGGTGAAGTGGCGGTCGAGTAGTGCCTCCAGGCTCATACGGGGCAGCAGATGGAGGTCGGGATCCGAGGGATCGTTATTGCGTATTGGTCGGATCGTGCTCTGGAGGTCTTGGTGGAGCGGACGATGAGGGTCAGGTAGGTCTGGTGGCTGGTGACCGCTTGGTACCTGAGGGTGTGTCCCGGGTCGTCGGGGCGCCCCGTGACGAGGAGGTTCCCTTGTCGGAGGAGGGAGAAGTACCCGATGAGGATGGCCACTGTGAGGACCTTTGCATTGTTACCAGCCCGACGGAGGAATGTGGTGACGGCGCGGAGGTCAGTAGGGGTGAGGGGAGGGGCCTGTCAGGGCATATGGTCGGACTCCCGGGTGATCCCTCTTTTGATGATTGTGATGAGGTATGAGTCGAAACCTCTTGTTCGGCCGTCCTTGAGCCTGACCCATGCCCGCGCGGCACTGAGATGGTTCATCATGGCTCCGGGGGAGCGGAGTGATGCGGCGATGGAGGCGAGGTAGGATGCTATGTTGAGCTGAGTCGGGCGGGTAGGGTCGTAGTCTCTGTCGAGGGAGTGTCTCAGTTATGTCGTTATCTGGCGTTTTTTGTTTCTCCAGGTGCCCTTCGCGAGGCCGGCTCTGAAGAGGTGGGCGACTCGGTGCTGTTCTTGCTGGTTGCCTGGGGAGAGAGAGGCAAATAGTTATCTCTACCCAGGCTATTCGTCGAGTATGGAGGTGCTGTGGAGGACACGCACCCGGACGAGGTCCATGTCGTCTACGAATCGATCTGCCTTCCGCCCGGCCGCCCGGTCAAAGGGAGCCCTGCTGAGGGCGTCGGCGAATGCGATCTCAGTGCCGGGCTTGTGGACGACGCGGATCTCGCAGGAGTTGAGTGCCGCAAACCTCCAGACGGCTCGGGCGCAGGCGCAGAGGGTGGGGTCCTTGCCGGCACCGGATTCAAGAACGATCTGTGAGGCCTGATTGTCGGTGTTGACGATGACGGCATAATCCTGGGTGTTGGGCGGCGTGAGGGCATGCAGTGCGACAACGAGGTTTATCGCCTCGAGCTGTGCGATATTGTGGCCATCGGCGAGGTACTCGGGCTGGTACTCCTCTGTGATGTACCCTCCTGGGGAGTGCGCTCCTCCAGCGAGGAGGGATGAGTCACACTCGATAACCCATTCGTGTTTGGGTGGTGGGCGGAGGAGGACGATGCCGTTCGAGAGGTGGGCGTACGACTTAAACCACTCGATGTCGAGGGTCATTTCGTATGTTATTGTGTGCTTCCCGCTGTAGGGGGCGGCTCTGAGTGCCGCCAGGAACTGGTTCATGTATCTCCTCGCCGGGCGCACGCACTTTGCGATGTGCTGTAGTCGTCCGACGAGGCGCTGGAGGTCTTTCCTGGAAGCTTTTGATCCAGGTGTCCAGGCGGCGCACTCGGTGACGACCTCGTGGAGTTTGAGTGCCGGTATGCGGACGACCATGTCGGTAGTGTCGACCTCGAATCCGAGCCATTCCGTCTTTTGGGAGGGTGGGACGCACTTGTGCGTGGAGAGCTCGAGCCCTAGGTCGGCGGCAAGCTGGACGGCGTCGACATATGCCTCGACTGCCTGGTACTCCGTGGGTGCCGCCCCGACGAAGTCGTCCAGGTAGCATAGGACGAAATGGCCTTTTTTGCGGAGAAGGTACGTCACGGCTTTGGTGGTCCGTGCGCAGGCCATGGACGACGTGCGGCACCCAAATGGAGGGGCGATGTCGAAGTAGAGTTAGTCATTTATTGTGACTCCGAGGAGGGGGACGGAGAGGGGGCAGGTACGGAGTTGCCGGTAGGCGCGGGCAAGGTCGATCGTCCATATCCAACTTCCTTGGCCCATCCGGGTGACCTCGTCAGTAAGGTTTGTTATGTTGGGGAGGGTGTAGGTGATGGGGCGGCCCTGATAGTGGCCTTTCCGTATGCCTGAATTTACGCTAGCTCCCCTGGGGAAGCTAAGGTCGACGATGACCCGGCGCTCGGTGGTGTTCTTCTTTGCCCGGGTCATCATCGGGCTGATCTGTGCCCAGGGGAGGAAGGGCGGTTGGCTGAATGGCCCTAGGAGGGCTCCTCGTGATGTTTCTTCGTGTATGTATTTCTCAATCCATTGGAGGTTCTCGGGGTCCTCACGGTGGTTTGCCCTCGACGGTACTGGGGCCGTGTCTGCAGTGTAGTCGACTGGCCAGCCATATTCTAGGAAGTCGAGGAGCTCGGTGTCATGGTAGTCGGCGAGCAAGTGCCTCCATCGGTCGATCCTGAGGCCCGAGGGGACCGGGATGCGTGCGACGACATGGTTTGGGAGTGCCGTTTCCCTGACCTGGTTGTAGATATATTGGTACACCTGGTTGGCCCAGGCCGCTGCTACCGATGCTGACCAGATCCTGTCGAGTGTGATTTTATATGAGAGTGGGGTGTGGGGTGGGTTGTATGGAGTGGCGGCCTGGCTACCGTAGTCGTCCGTCACATCCTCGATGTCCTCCGACGCGTGTGCGCGTTGGTGGTGGGTGAGGAGGGCGTCTGGTGGTTCACCATTGTCTGCAGCGGGGTCGGTCGCGTGGTGGTCGGTGGGGCGTGTGGGGACGAGAGGGTGTACGCATGCCACAGTTAGTCGATTGAGTGAGTGGCGGACAACAATGTCGGTGGTGGCGGTTTCGGCTGGTCCATGGCGGTGGCGGTGGGTATCGTCTCTGGTGGTGGGGGTGGGTAGGAGGGTGTGTGTGGTTAAGTCAGGGGGTGGGGCGGGTGTGGCGTCGGGTCCAGTTCCTTCTACCGGGGGTGTTCGGTTTTGTGGTGGAGTAGTGTGGTCGGTGCCGCCCGTGCCGGTTGTGGGGGTATGGGGTGGGAGTCTGTCTGCCGGTGTGGGAGGTGGAGTGGGGCTGAAGACCGGAAGTAGGCAGTGTTCTATGGTGTGTGCTTTGTCCTCTGCTACCCGGGGTGTTCGGGTGTTGAGTGGAGTCGGGTGGTAGACCGCGTCTACGGTGTAATATTCACGGGTCTCTGGGTCTGTGGTGTCGGGTAGGCGAGCACCGTAATGCTCATTACGGGGGTCGCTGGTGGCGGCGACTGTGCGTGAGGCGACTGATGTATTGCAGGCGGCGCCGTGCCGCGGTCGGTTATCGGGGCTTAATGGGATGTGGCCGCCGCGGGTGGGGGTGGCGGTTGGGGGGTGTCGCGCAGCATCCCAAGCCACGTGGTCTTGTGTGGCGGTTGAGCTGCTCCCGGTTTTGGCGGGAGAGTTGTCTGTAGTGTCGGGTGACGCATCTGCCTCGTGTGGGTTGTTTCGGACCCAGCTGGGTTCGATTGGTCCGCGCTGTGTTCGTCGTGTTGATATTGCGCTTTCGGCGGTGTCTTGTGGGGAGTTATGGTGACTGTGTGCGCCGGTGTTGCTGGTGTCTGGTGGGGGGTCGGCTGACGCGTGCGTGCCCACGTGGTGGTTAGTGTCGGTTTCTTCCGGTGAGCTGGTCGTGCAGTTGGTTTGGGTCCATGGTTGGGTGGGTCTGTTGAGAGCGAGCGTTACCGACACAATTTTAAAGAGGGCTTGGTGTTCGTCTCTTGAGTCTGTGTCGCTCGTGTGTTCGTCGGTTTCGGCAATTTCTTCGGCCTGGCCAGGGCCATCTAGTGAAAATCCGTTTTTTGTTCGTCTGTGTCTGTTGACGTCGCCTTCCGTTCGGTCTGCCGTCTTTTATTATTGCAGTCTTGCTCCTTATGGGGGTTCGCCTTTCTATATTTGTTTGCGCACCACCCGCACACGTGTGCGCGTCGATCACTGCCTGTGCCGTGGGAGGTGGAGTGGCCGCAGTCTGTTCCCCAGTTCCATCTGTGGCAGGGTCTGCCGTCGGTGTCATGGTTGTACTCAGGTCTTTTGTAGGGGGTGTTTATTGGTGCCGTGTGTTGTTCGTCTCCTTTGCCTTGTGCGGCACGTGCCGATCAGTTCTTTTCTTCGCGTTGGATACCGGCCAGGCATGCTGCCCTTTGCAGATCTTTTATGGCCTGCTCATCCTTCCAGGCCTTAGGTAGTCGTCCATCGTCCACCATGGCGAACACTTTCTCCGACCAGGCGAGGCAATTGTCCCACCTCCAGTTGGCCGCCATCTAAAATATGTCGTCCTGGTGGTCTAGTATGGGTCTGGTCCATGAGCGCGGCACTTTGGGATCCTTTCTCATTCGTGCGAGTGCCGCAAAATATTTGTGCCACGTGCTCTCGCCTGGTCCTACCTTGCCTTTTTTCTCGTCCCGTATGACGTATGTGTGGGGGAGGAGTTGCGCCTTACCTCAGCTGGTTGTTCGTCCTTGGCTCTTGTTAGCTCCTATTATGGCGTCTACTACATCTCGCTGGTCGTCGTCGTCGGTGGATGATGGGGTCGGCGTCTGGGGTGCGTGGCGGGACCGCCTCTGTTTCCTCCGTTCGTGGTCGTCATTCATGTGTCGGTTGGATCGTGGGGTTGGTCGTGGTGATCTTGTCGGTGTGATCGTGGTCGTGGTGAACGGCCATGTGGTGAGGGTGACGGCCTCGATCCTGACAAGTCGTGGGTGACGCGGCGTCTCCTTTTTTGCGGTGTTTTTCCGTCTGTTGAGCTGCTCCTTGTGCGTTTGCTCGTGCCTGCTTCCTCCAGTGCATATAGCCTGCTGGTGACGGTCTTAGCAAGTTCAGCCTGTTGGTGGATAGATTCGTTCACTGACTGCCTGAGTAGCAGTATCTGTGTGTGTGCGGACATTCCGTCTTCACTGTCGTCCCGAGACGCTGCCGCAGGTTTAGGTTTGATGATGACTGAGCGTGGACGCCCCCTTACTCATGGTGTTGTTTCATTGGGCGTCGTGGGCGCCGCATCTGTGGCAGTGGCGCGTCGTGTGGATTTCCGTGCCGGCATGGTGCGTTGGTGTGGCGTGGTGAACTGTCGTAATGACGGTGGTGAGCGGCCTGAGGCGTGAGGGGTGATGAGAGTAGGTCTTGTCGGTGTTGTTGCAGGAGGAGAAGTGGCCGAGGTGATGGGGAGGCGGAAGGAAGGAAGGGGGGGGGGGGGGAGGTACCAGCGGCGGGACCAGCGGGGAAGGAGGTTGTGGTGGCGGCATCTGGAGGGAGTGGGGTGAGTGAGGGAAGGGAGGTGGTGGCGCCATCTAGGTGGGTGAGGGTGAGGGGAGGGGTGAGTGAGTAGGAGGGGGGGGGAGGAGCGGGGAAGGAGGGTGTGTGGGGAGTGTGTGAGGAGTAGGAGGGGCGGTAGGGCCGGGGGAGGGTGGTCGTCCGCCTCCCCCGAATTACCCATATTGCCACAGCAATATGGACAATGCACCAGCTGTTTTCCAAAGAATGATGAATGTTATTTTCTCAGAGTTTTGGGGAAAATCTTGTTTGATTTATTTAGATGATTTCGTGGTATCATAGTGAATGAATCTGGACCTTTAGAGTGAAAATTTGATCCAGGATACATTGTAGTTAGATCACGGGGTTCGGTAGTAACCGTGGTAGGGCATAGGAATGATCGAACAAATTTTAATCGAGAACAATTTTGAATAGTTGATTCTAAAATTAGTTGGGATGATTTGGCACCTACATTAACTCGTACGGAGAGGTTAAAAGGTAGTAGGCAACCTTTGCCATTCGATCCAATTGTTTCTGGCCAGGGTAAACAAACTAATGTACTTTTGGTTGATAAAACAAAACCAAAAGCTAAAATAATACATTCTCGTGATATTGATATTGTAGCATTTATGCGCGAGCAGGCATGTAGAACAGAACTGCTTGTTGCTAGTTGTACTGTAATCCACATAATTGACCAATCATAGCAAATAACGCTGCAGAGTGATCGACGGCAGCGCGGATGGCCGATTGCTTCGGCTCTGCCGGACGGTAAAATTCTTTGTTTCGGCGCCACTAATTGGGAATGATTGCGCCATGCCTAACCATTGCGCTAATATGAAGCATGAACTAAAAATAGTGCAAGTCGACAGCTTTTGAACTGATCGACAGGGTTTACGAGGTTTACTCAGAAGAAATGTTTATATTCCTAACTAAAGTTGTGCCATAGTTTGCGCGTAGTAACGTAAGTTGTGCCACTAATAAACATTACTAATTCAATGGAGTTACAGGCATGTTGGAGACTCTACAGTAGCATTACTATAGTAAGATTATTGACACTTTTATTTACTAATGCTTCTCCTTACATTTCAGGATGGAAGATTTGTATAAAATGGAGAAATGGTATAAACATGGATGGAGTGGTATAGACATTGTGGTGTACATCCATGTACCAAATGAATCTTGTTATTCTATCGTGACATAGATGATAAAATGTACACGGGTGGTGAGTGTGATGTCACACTAACAATTAACAGATGAATTCTTTTCCCATTGACTTTCTATTCATCTAGGTTAATTGTTTGTAGCCAGGTCTAGTGCAGGTGTGTACTTGGCATATTACATAACGTGGCAGACGCGAGATTGTGGTCAAGTGATCGAGCTGAAACTTGTTTATTTAGTGGAAAACATCTGAACTGTCACATTAATGACAAAAATGCTCTGGGTTTGTTAAAACTGTACACCATGTAGCTCTGTTAAAACTTAAATGCTCTGGATTCATTTTCGGGGTAGACTAAGCAGGTGGAGAAGTGAAACTCTGGATGCGGAGATGAATCCAAGAAATCAAAGATGTTGCATGCTACTGCTTGAGAGACAGCATTGAGTATGTATTACCTTTTCTAGTTCCAAAAATCTTACTTGGCAGATGTGTGGAGGACCAACACCGCATTGCACAGGACCTTGATTCATGCATTACCATAATAATCATACTTCATAGTAATTTCTCAATCCTGAAAATTTATTCCAGACTACTAATCTATGTACAGATACAGTTCTTCTATTCGGGAAGGGGTAACCATTTATAAATAATCAGACGCTCGGCGCGGGAGTCTATTCTTATCGGGTGTCGACGGCCAAGTGTGCGAAGCGGCTACCGTTTTTCGTCAAGCTTGACTGAAACTGCATATACAGTTAATTCGCTGGCGGTTGAAGCAAAATTCGACAAAACATGATGTACATGAGAGTTTTGTCACACATAAGATTCTTTTTGTTGTTAATGACAAAAGATCGGCGTGGGCATGACGTCATCGGTCGGAACTATGATAGAGTTCCATACATATGTTTATGTTGTTTGAAATGCATAACTAAATACCTACAACACTTAGAAACATGAAATAAAATAACTATGATATCTAGAGATTCTATTCTATATTACAATATGTATTACAAAACATAAAAATAATTATAAAAATATGAAATAATATTAATTAAGTTAACTTTCTTAAAACACTTTCCTTTTTCTATAAAGAATTATTCTATCTATTAATATTACTTAATAAATATAATAATAATATGATATATATTAAGAAAATTATTTATTTAATAAAAAAAATAAAAATAAAATAATATATTTTTGATGAATTTTACAGGTTAAGCACAGGCAGAGAGTAGTACCAGTAGATCATTAAAAGCGAATGACAAGTCTGTTTCTCTATGATCCGGGCCAGACACTGGATCATTAGTCTGTTTCCCTATGAGCCGGGCCAGACACTGGATCATTAGTCTGTTTCCCTGTGAACCGGGCCAGACATTGGAGTGTTGCATAATTAGATTGAATTGATCAAACATATAGGTACTCTTGTCGACGTCTAGACCTGGACTTAAAATTTTCAAAAATACTCTTCTCTCTTTTCGCAAGGCGAGGGAAAACGATAATGCCTGGGGAGGCATAGGTAATGACTAGGGCATGAAGGAGTCTTAATCATTTTTACAAAAACGAGTGTCTGTTGGGAGCTCAGCTCAAATGATTAGAAGGATTCTTCCTTTGTTTTCTATTATTTGCTAGGCGATTGCATGACATTCTTTCCACTGCTTTTTGGCAGAGATAATGCCTGGGGAGGTAGGCAATGCCTAGGGCATTGAATGAACTCTAACCATTGTTACAAAAGCGAGTGTCTGTTGGGAGCTCAGCTCAAATGATTTATTTTCATAATCACTTTACAAAAGCGAGTCTGTGAGGACAGGCTCAGCTAAAAGGTGATCAAATTTTGTTCTCGCTAGCCTTAATCACTTTACAGAAACGAGTCTGTGAGAACAGCTCAGCTAAAAGGTGATGAATGTTTTTCTTGACATCCTTAATCACTTTACAAAAGCAAATCTGTGAGGACAGCTCAGCTAAAAAGTTGATTAAATTTTTTTTTACATCCATAGTCACTTTCTAAAAGCGAATCTGTGAGGCCAGCTCAGCTAAAAGGTGATGACATTTTTTTCTTGACATCCTTAATCACTTTACAGAAGCGAGTCTGTGAGGACAGCTCAACTAAAAGGTGATGACATTTTTCCTTCTTAAGTTATTACAGAACAATTCATCTACAAACTGTGTTCATCTACAAACTATTAAACTGCCATAAGCTACAAAGCTATATTATTCTTTACAAAACTATTTTCAGACTACAAAACTGTTGACTGGTAGTAATATACAGTAGCTTGACAACTAGATTACTGATATTACTAATTTTGCATACAAATTTTTGTTGGATCAGGCCAAGAAATACTATAAAATACAATTTTCATTTTAAATTCATGGACATCAAAATGTGTCGAATATTGCCATTTATTCATGAAATGTTGGTTCATTTGAAAATTCATGGACATAAAAATGAGTGGAATATTGCCATTTATTCATGAAATGTTGGTTCATTTGAAAATTCATGGATATAAAAATGTGTGGAATATTGCCATTTATTGTCATATAATTTATTCACTTTATGCTGTCATTGACATTGTTGATATTGGTCTATGGATCTGAATGGTTGTCTTTGAGCTGGAAAATGCATATTGTTATGCTATTATCTATGTGGATAGATTTGAAAGAAAAATACTCAAGGAAATGTATTATTCAAATAGAATTTACTGAATAAAACTCAGATATATGTTAATGTGAAGAAAGGTAACTTTCTGCGAATATGATGACCAAGATCGATAGCGACCCTACAAGATCGGATCGATATCATCAATATCTTAATGCGAATGCAGTAGTTCATAGGAGAACACTGGCATATATAATTAAATCAAAGAAATAATTGACATTTCACCGATGGAGACAATTAACATGAAGAAACGACGCCAACAGCTGGAGAAAGTGTATGGAAATCGCAACAGCATGTAAAACTAAAGCTAAAAGCTAGAAATCTATTATTATTTAATAATATAGACGTGGCCATTGTAATTTCAAAGTTCGAAGCGAACCGCTGTCATTGCTTTGTTTACCTTTTGATGCTAAGTATATGCTGTGGGTATATGGCTTTCTGTCATTCTTGTTATTTTTGTTAAAACTGATGGTTGATGTTGGATACGTGTACATAACATACAAAATGGCATTTTGAATCTATTTCTGCCTTTATTTCCACTCAAAATGACTTACTTTTGGTGAAATTGGTGTATTTGGTTGGTTTCTACAAGAAAATAGTCGGTGAAACTGGGTCATCGATTCAAACCACTTAAGACTTGTTTTCCCATAGAGCTGAGATCCGCAATGTTAAATCTATGGGGACCTGTTGAACAACCACACATCTACCATTGACATCGTTGGGTTTCTCCGAGTTTGACAGCCGGAAAGACGAAATGGTGAACCAAGCGTATCGATTACGAACTAAATGGTAGTCACGCCTAAGCCGATTTGTATCAATGTAAGGTAAATGCTGTCGGACAGAACACTGACCTCTAGAGTGTCATAAGAACCTCTGAAGTGTCACAGAGTTGGAAAAAGGTCGGATTGGAATAAAAATGGTCGCAAATTGTTCGCACACATCTTTTAACATCATATTAAATGTCAGAAATGGGTTATATTCTTCATAAGTAGCAGAAAACGGTGATAATAAAAAAACTTAATCTTTTTATTCTAAGTTTGAAACCTTATCCATTAAAAATGTTAGATATTAAGATATTAATTATTGGTTGGTGGATTCAACAAGGTAAAATGGAGACAACGTAGATATCTAAACTTCTTTCCTCGAAGCGTTTTTGGGACACAGGTGGTAAGAAGTGGAGGGGCGGAATATGTTGTAAAATAGTCTGATATTCTGCATAGGGGGGAATGCAAATGTTCTATTACTGATCGGTGTATTTGACCAGGCGCATGTATATGTATGGGTTGGTGATGCCTGAGTGGGATGTAAATAGACATAGTGGTGCTGTCAGGTCTGGGTGTGAGTGCACTCAGGGCCTACCCCCTCTGTTGGGATAGAGATCGCCACACTCAAAGGTCAAGGTTGGTGGTGGCCATGGGGCCATACAGCTTGTGGTGATGGGCAGACCACTGGTAGCCATAGGGACCAGGAATGCTGGATCCCTATTGGTAGGGCCATGAATGTTTGTTTCCCATTGGGGGAAAGGGGTGGGGTGATACTCTACAATGAATCAATGTAACCATATAAATAATAAACCTGAGGCCTGGACTCTCTTTTCTTCTTTACACTTTATACTCTTCCTTTCTCTTTGTCTGTATTGATTTCGCCATAGCCTGCCTACACAGCCACAGATACGAGCATTGGACTTTACACCATGATTAGCTATGGGTGCATTACAGCTTAATATTTCTAGAATATAAATACATAGTGACCATTCAAGCAAGGAACACGCGTCAAAATCAAGTGACCAGATTTTTAAATGACAGATGGTCCTGTAACTAAGATGAAGTTAGATGCTAGTTCACATTTATATTTGATATGTGCTCCTGTTAAAGGTGCATAGTATGATGGTTTTGAGTTTCTATCAATTTCTGAGATAGATAGATATGCTAAGGTGATCGTTATAATCTATCTTATATTAGTATGAAGCAACTTTGATCTAAAATTACTAACTGTGGATATATTTGAGGTGTAAACATCCAAATTTAATTTTGGTGTGCTTACCAAAACTCAGACCACATAGGCTTTAGCAGTAACGTGTTCAAATAAATATACCTAATATTTAGGTCTAACATAGCAACAAATACACCGTATCGCCATTTGCACCAGTTTCTAAGTTGGATGTGTACATTAAAACCTGTTTTACATGCTCAGTTGTACAATATATGACAGTTCTTATCTTGGCCGTGTGCTTCCCTACCTTGCATGTGACGTATTAGTCATAAGGTCGCTATCAGTCTTGTCATTTATCCTGATGATGAGCTAGGCATGGATTAAAATGTCTGCTTGGTCAATAAAACATTCAATCAATCCCAGGATACACAGATTAGTTGAACCATCGATAATTCAATATACAATCTGAAAACATGTATTCCAGATTATTTCATCTAAGTCAGCACATCGACTACCGATAAAAAAATAGCTTGGTCAATTTATAGACCAACACCGTAGTCACTTTTTTTTTTTTGCGGAAGCGAAACATGCTTATATTTTGGTTGACAAGTAATATTACATTTTCGGCGAATGAATAACGTCAAAAATGATTTCATTCGGCCCATATGCATGACGCGGTGTCAGCTTACACTTGGTGTGTTTGCGCTAACACCGCTCCTTGCGTACTGAGTTTTCGCCGCTAACCTAGAAATCCCTGCCAAAACCAGTTTTGGCTCGCTAACACCGTGTCATGCATATGGGCCCGGTCTCTTCCATATTGATGCCGCCTGTGTGTTTTATGCGATGACTACAGTAAAAGTATAGGCATACATAAGCCGTGTTCACACAGGGAATGTAAATCGATTCGTAGAAAGCGACTTGCCTAGTTCGCATCACATTTCTCGTGTGAACGGGTGTCTGATGCGGATTAGGGCTGATTCGATTCACGTGATGCGGATCCTGTAAACCACCTAGCGAGGTAGTTTACGTGAATCGATTTCTGTGATGCGGATAATTTTGCCCGTGTGGACGCAACTGAGACGGATTAAGCAGCTCACACGCATGCGCAGTCGACCTTAGTTTGTTGACTTTCCGGTCGATCAAAAGCGCATATTATATAATTTAATTAATGAAACCGCTATCTATGCAAAGATATTTTTTTCATCATTTATTTTTAGGGTTTCACTGCCCAGCAGAAGTTTTGACCGTTCCAAACCAATATGATTCAATCCATACATATCTAGGTCGAACCCACACTCTCTCGGCCGACGTAGACGAACCCAAACTGGCGCTGGTTAGTCTGGACTTGCTCATGCGCAGCATTCGATTTCCGGCCCAAGTACTGCCCGTGTGAACGGGCCGCTAATTCGCCTCACCTGATTCGATTTGTCTAGTTTGCCTTACATTTTGCCCGTGTGAACACGGCTCTAGTCTATATACTCTTTATATTTGTTTGACAATCGTCCTATTGTCTTTGTTTGTCTTTATGTTTGTGTTGTGGGTGTTGGGATTCGGTTTAAGGGTATTCTTATCATTACTCACGCAATACAAGTATTTGGGGTGGTGAAATATATATTGAACTTTATTATATATCTACCTGAACGTTACCGATATCAATCATAGATAATGTACAGTAGGGAATAAAGCTGTGTGCTCTGAACTGTTAAACTGAGAGGTTCCTTACTTTCATTTACGTACAGTAGGGAATAAAGCTGTGTGCTCTGAACTGTCAAACTGAGAGGTTCCTTACTTTCATTTACGTACAGTAGGGAATAAAGCTGTGTGCTATGAACTGTCAAACTGAGAGTTTCCTTACTTTCATTTACATCATCATCATCATCATGCTGTCGGTTTTCATTACTTGACTGCCGCTCTCCATTTAGCTCTCTGCTGTGAGAGTTGCATCCATGAGTCGGTCTTAATGTCTCTCAGCTTCAGGTTTCTCTTGATGGTATCCCTGAACCGGAGACGAGGGCGCCCTCTCTTTCTGTAGCCAGAAGACAGTTGAGAATAGAGGATCTGCTTTGGTAGCCTGTCTGATGACATCCTCATGAGGTGTCCAGTCCACCGTAGATTCTTTTTGATCAGAAGATCTTCTATAGAGGGCAGCCCCATCCGTTCGAGTATTTCCTTATTCGTCACTTTGTCCTTCCAGGTTAGCCTCATGATTGAACGCAGATGTCGCATCATGAAGGCATGCAGCTTTTTCACCTGTCGTCTGTACACTGTCCAGGCCTCGGCTCCGTATAGTAGGGTGGATAGCACGATTGCACGGTAGATCTTACCTTTGACCCGAATGGACACATGGTGGTTGTTCCAGAGTCTCTGGCGTAGTCGGCCGAAAGATGCGCTAGCCTTGGCCATCCTCCTCTGTATCCAGCATCAATGCGTCCATCACTTGATATAGTGCTTCCGAGATAGGTGAATTCCGGAACAGAGTTCAGCTTGTTTCCGTCAACCATGATCTCCTCCTCTCGGGTTCTTGTAGAGTTGGGTTGGTACAGCACCTCCGTCTTCTTGATGTTAATTTTCAGGCCAAACTTCTTTGATGCATCGGAGAAAGCGTCCACTATTTTCTGGGTCTCTTCAGCAGAGTGGGCAACCAGTGCACTGTCATCTGCGAATAGTAGCTCTCTCACCAGTATCTGAGTAGTCTTGGTCTTCGCTCTGAAGTGTGCGACATTGAATAGGTCAGCGCTCTGTCTGGACTGTATATAGATGCCATCCCCCATTTCTCGGAAAGCCTCGCATAGCATTGCTGATAGGAAGATGGAGAAGAGCGTGGGGGCCAGTATACAACCTTGCTTGACCACATTGGTAACCCCGAACGATTCCGAGACTTCCCCTCCAGCACTAACGTTCGCCATCATTCCTGTATGTAGAGCCTCGATCATAGTTGTGAACTTCTCTGGGCATCCGTACTTCCTCAGTAGCTGCCATAGCCCGGTCCTCCCGACTGTATCAAATATTTTCATTTACGTACAGTAGGGAATAAAGCTGGGTACTCTGAACTGTCAAACTGAGGGGTTCCTTACTTTCATTTACTGTTTGAATGATTGCCCATTATATATAGTGGCGTTCTCTGTGGCGGAGTGGTTAGAGTGTCTGACTTTTTTCTAGGTCAGACTCCTAATCTGAGGGTCGACGGTTCGATTCCCCGTGCCCCCAGCTCTGCCAATTTGGATTTCCATCGCTGTGTATAACTTACAGCGTCATCAAAGGCCGGTTGCTCTCATACCATGTCTATGTGGTGTGGGAGGTTAAAAATCCCTTGGGTCGGTAAAAGTGTAGGCTCGGGCTTTCTATCGACCACCAGTGGAGTGGGGAAGACCTGGGGCCGTATGCACCAATCGGAGTTAGGGCCTTAACCGCGGTTTGGCTAGCTCCACACGGCTAAATGTGAGAAATCGGTATGCACCAATCGGTGCCAGCGCTAACCGCCGACCGTAGCCTCGGCTAAGCTACCCCAGTTTCAAATCACGTTTAACTTCTAGCCGGGGCGGTTAGTGTGCATGTATGGGTCTCAATCTATTAAATGCTATCATATTTAACAGAATTACATACGCAATAAGTGAAATTTCATCAAATTAACCCTAAATGCGAAGCGATATTAACGCTGCCGCTGCATCAGCAGCGATATTAACATTTTCGAATCGACGAATCTAAAGTAAACAAATCGCCACCGCCGCAGCGACCTCAATATCCATACTGTCCAACGTCAACTAAACATGGCCGCCACCGTCGCCGCCGTATCGGCCGGAATATATTAGGCCCAAATCCATTAAATGCTGTCATATTTAACAGAATTACATATGCCATAAGTGAAATTTAATCAAATTAACCCTAAATTCGAACCAATATTAACGCCGCCGCCGCATTGGCAGCATTATTCATATCGTCGACTGGAGGGAATTCCCATATCTATAAATAAACTCACGGTTAGCTATCCGCCCCGGCTAGTACATTGGTGCATACCGATTCACACATTTCTCCAACCCGGCGCTACCCTGAGGTAGCCAACCGGGGCTAGTGCCTTAACTCCGGCTAAGCCTATCACCGATTGGTGCATACGGCCCCAGTCGTCTGTGACTGGGATTTCCCCTGCTTGGGACAACTAATGTACCAAAAAAAAAAAAGAGAGACAAATAAGTGTTCACACTTCCTGTCTACCATTCACTATATATCGCTATAACCATACAAGCCTCGACTTCCTTATATACAATTAATTCCCTTATTATAAACCACATCATATCAATATTATTATACATAGGAGATAACAGAGACTTGTCCTCCATAGGCATATTTTATATATGATATTACTATTTCACAGTCTCTGTATGTAAAACAAATACATGTAGTATATTTATTATAAAATTGCTTGGTTTCACCCGGTTTCGCCAAAAAACGATGTACCCTATATATATATATATATATATATATATATATATATATATATAAAAATAGGCTACAACTCCGGAGGATAAAATAAAGAGACAAGACGAGGAGTGGTGGAAGCCTACCTTTATTTCCGAGGGCCATATGGCCGAGCATTAAACCGTCCTACCTAGAAAAAAGAAAAAAGGAAAAGATTCGGAGCTCATGTGATCGTAACGCATGCTGGCTGGGCTATGGCTACATGGACATGGCACCAGCCAGGCGGAGTGGGTTCCAGCCCGCAGCAAATATATAGAAATAAAATAGACTATGACACATAAAATAGACTATGACTCTGGAGGATAAAATAGAGACAAGACGAGGAGTGGTGGAAGCCGACCTTTATTTCCGAGGCCCATATGGCCAAGCAATAAACCATCAAACCTCAGCCGGCTACGCCGGCCCAGGCCCCAACCACTCCTCAGGCCGTTCCTCCAAAGCCGTCAGCCTTATGGCCACCCGTAGGTCATTCAGAATCCTGGTTTGCAAAGGCATTTTCAAATAGGAATAAACAGTCTCAGAGGCCCAGTCCTCCCTTACTTTAATTTCTTCAATAGAAGCGCCGGACATAGACAAAAAGGTGCAACCCCCTCTCCTCAAGGAGTGCGAGGTGAGGTATTGCTCACCCAGCCCCGCTTGATTTGCGAATAACTTCAGCATACCCTGATAAGCCTTATAAGTCATCGGCTTAGACTCCTGCCCTCCCACAGGAATCCTAAAGGCCAAATCCCCCGCTTCAGCCAGCAGTTCCCCGAAATGACGCAATGTCCAGTATACTGCGCACAACGCTATGTTAGGACAATGTACAACTGGCACCTCCAGTACTCGCTCCGCGAACTGAATAGTTTTTGAGCATCTGCCCCTAATTAGCAGCCCCCAGTCGAGAAAGGTAAGGTCCCCCCTATGCAATGTCGAGTCCGACTCAGTCACTTGTGACTTCCTCAACAAGGCTCGAAAAGAGCAGAGCATCGCTGCCCTCCAAGCAACATGCCCCGTACTCGAGGTCAGTAGAGCAAAGACCCTCAACAGCATGGAAGGAAGCATAAGGGCGGCCTGCCATGGCGTGTCACCCTTCTGGTACCAGATGCCCTTAATTGTCGCTTGCACCACATAGTCATCGTATCTGATACCCTGAGCCCCATTCTGGCGCAGAAAGAAACTTAGTCCCGATAAATAATTCACCACCGACCGGTACGTGAGCGTTCTCGTGAGCCAGCTGGTGTACAGCGCCACACGCTCTGAAGAGCATGGAAGGGGCGGGCCGTCCTGCGAGAACTGGTTGAGAAACTCAAAATATTTCCGTATTTGGGCAGATCTCGTTGTGATTGAATTCTGGGCGTAGAAATGTCTCTCATATCCCTGCTGTTCTGCCCTCAGTGCCTCCAATTCTGGAATGACAAAACAAGGGAGCATCAAAAAGATGAGCACAGCACATCCTCCCCGCATCCACTGCCCTAATCCTAGCACTACTTGCCTCTACTTTCCACCTACTCAGGGCATCACAAACAACATTAACAGTGGTGTTTATATATGTAGATAAGAAAGTGAAATTTTTCTCTACCGCTAGCCAGAACAGCGTCCGGAGCATCTCCATGATTTCTACCGACCTAGACCTGCCGGAATTAAGTGCAGTCTGAACCACCGCGCTGTCTGTAATAAATATAATCTCGAAGCCTCCCCAGCTTGATGCCCAGCTCCCTCCATCACCGCCCTCATCTCCTTGACATTTATATACTCAGTACCCACCACCGCGGGGACTGCTATGTGGTGATGACCCATGCGATGAGCCAACACCTCATCATCCTCAGCCTTAAAAGACGCAATGAGGCAATCACTCCCATGTGTTGCGCCCAGTCCCCAATTTGAAGAATCGCTGTAGACGGATACGACTACTTCAAATTTCCCTAGCATCCCAGCCTTCCCATTAAACCTTGCGGCAAAGGCTGCCCACCAGCTAATATCTTCTCTAAATCTGGCATTTAGCCACGCCTTATAAAAAGGCTCCCGGAGAGTTCCTATCAGATCATAGATCAGTCTACTAAAAGTGTGGCCGCCCCTTATAACCTTGGCGCAATGAGCCAAGTGTCCAGCCAGCCTCTCCAGATCCTTACGAGTCGCCTTCTTACGACCTAGGAAATGCAACAAAATGTTGCGTAACTTTTTTAATTTATCATCGGGGAGAGTCAGCTCGAGTGTCTCAGAGTTGACATCAATACTGCTGCAAACTACTGAGTTAACTTTGGAAAAGTGTGTGAGTATTTGTGAAATGAGTGAGTTCAGTTCGGATCTGTTGGAGGACACCAAATCAGATGTTGAGAGTAAGGAAATTGATTTTCTTAGGAACTATGCTACTGCACATACGGTGCACCGGCGGTTCGGTCATCAATGACGCCATCTTGGAAATCGCCATCTTGGAATACTGGCGGTACCGGTGCAGGAGAGTTCAAGATCTGCTGCCAGAATTGTGGATATGAATACCGCCGGGGAGTCTGCCCAGCGAAAGGCAAAGCTTGCATAGCCTGCAAGAAGATCGGGTACTTCGGTAAGGTCTGCAGGAGACTTGGATGAGGTGCACTGTGCTGTGCCGACAAACATTTCCAAGCCAACGAACAGTCCCAGCCCCTGGGCAGAGGAGCTGGTAAGCGAATACAAAGATGTGTTTCAGGGTTTGGGTTTGATCATGGCAAATGCTGTCATTCACGTTGATAAATCTGTACAACCTGATGTTGATCTGCCTAGACGGATTCCGTTTGCTATTCAAAGTAAAGTACGTAGTGAGCTTGATCGCATGGTGGAGTTAGGTGTCATAGTTGAACAGGATGAACCTACCGAGTGGGTTAACTCTGTAACTATCGTAAAAAAAACAAATAAGATAAGGATTTGTCTGGATCCGACTAAGTTGAACAAAACGATAAAGAGAGGGCCTTTCCCTACCAACACAATTGATGAAATTATTGCCAAAATGGCAGATGCGAAATATTTCTCAGTTTGGGATGCAATGACAGGGTATTGGCAAATAGAGTTAGATGAAGAAAGTTCGCGTCTGTGCACATTAATACTCCGTGGGGTCGGTACAGGTACACCCGCCTGCCTTTTGGCATCAAAACAGCCGGTGACATTTTTATTCAGGAAATGCAGCGTGTCATGGGCGATATACCCGATATCGGGATAGTCACGGACGACATTTTGGTATATGGGTCAACGGTTGCGGAACACAACGGGCAGCTCAGAGCTGTGTTGGACCGAGCTAGGTCGGTTAATCTTAAATTGAACGAAACAAAATCTTTGCTATGTAAGACTACAGTAAAGTATGTAGGTCATCAACTTACCCAGCAGGGTGTGAAGCCTGATCCAGACAGAATACAAGCAATAGTTGACATGCCAGAGCCACGTGATAAACAGGGTGTCCAAAGGTACCTGGGCATGGTTGGATATGTGCACAAGTTCATACCCAACATGTCTGAGATTGCCAAACCACTACGCACGCTCCTCGCTAAGGATGTCGCGTGGCACTGGCAAGTCGAACAGCAGGGCGCATTTGATAAATTGAAAGAAAAGTTAAGAATTGCTCCTATGTTGTTGTATTACAATGTCAAGAAACCCATTGTTATTCAAGTCGATGCTTGTCAGTCAGGTTTGGGTGCCGTAGTATGCAGGATGACAAGCCAATCGCACTCGCATCTCGTGCGCTTAACTCAGCGCAGTGTGGCTATGCCACTATTGAGAAAGAAATGCTCGCCATATGTTTCGGATGCCAGAGGTTTCATGACTATATCTTTGGCAAAGAAGTTAAAATTCAAACGGACCAAAAGCCGTTAGTGGCGATAATGCAGAAACCAATTCATAAACTTTCGGCCAAGATGCAGAGAATGCGAATGCGTTTGCAGAATTACGATATTCAACTATGTCATGTGAAGGGTTCTTTGATGTTTTTTGCAGACACGTTGTCCAGGGCGCATAGTGCCAAAGTAGGTCATGGTAACCTTTTCGATGACACGTTCTGCATTGCCGCAGTGGACATTCAATCGTCAAGTTTGTTGAGT
Organism: Branchipolynoe longqiensis; assembly: GCA_030323885.1. Classification (NCBI taxonomy): domain Eukaryota; kingdom Metazoa; phylum Annelida; class Polychaeta; order Phyllodocida; family Polynoidae; genus Branchipolynoe; species Branchipolynoe longqiensis. The sequence continues at coordinate 51,090,171 of CM059193.1, read as the reverse complement.
AAGATTGTCAGAGAGTATGAAAAGGATGTATCCATGTCCATGTTGATCTCACATATTGAAGATGGGTGGGACACTACACGCATACAGACATCGCCGTGTTTGAGACAGTACATCCCACACAAAGACGAGTTAACGGTACACAACAATTTGGTCATGAAAGGCAATCGGGTGGTGGTTCGTCCGGGGATTCGCGGTGAAGCGATTGAGGCATTACACGAAACACATTTGGGCGTGACAAAGTCCAAGCAGCTGGTGCGGGACTGTATGTTTTGGCCTAATATGAACAAACAAATTGAGGATAAGGTCAGTCGGTGTGATACTTGCCAAAACAACCGGAAAAATTTGCATAACGAGCCATTGATAAATCACCCGATAGCCTGTCAGCCGTATGAAAAAGTAGGTGCAGACTTGTTTGAGTTAAACCATAAAAGTTACCTGATAACTGTAGATTATTACACGAAATATCCAGAGGTGACGCTGTTGGGCGATACGTCGTCTGTCACAGTCATTGAGGCGTTGAAGGATAATTTTGCAAGGCACGGTATTCCTAGTCAGGTTATTTCGGACAATGGTCCGCAGTTTAAGAGCCATGAGTATAGGGAGTTTGCACATCACTATGTTTTTACTGCTGCATATTCCACTCCACAATATCCTCGCAGTAATGGTCAGGTAGAACGGTTTGTGCAAACGGTAAAGGACATGTTGAAGAAGTGCGAGAAGACTGGTTCAGATTTTCCGTTAGCTTTGCTGAACTATCGTAACACTCCATTGCCCATCTTAAATGCATCTCCGGCTCAGCTGCTCATGAGCAGAAGGCTGAGGGTCAGGTTGCTGATGGCGGAAGAAATTTTGGTACCCGAAACGCAAAATCCAAAGAAAGTGCAGACAGCGAAACAGCAGCAAAGCCAGAAAGCATTTCATGACAAAAAGTGTGGTAAGCCGCACAAACCTATGAAAGTCGGAGACAAAATGAAAATACAAAAATCATGCAGGGGAGTGGAAGAAAGGGGTTATTTTGGGTCGGACTGGTATCTCGGGGAGAGAATATCAAATTTTGAACGAGGCAGGTAATATGTTGTATAGAAATCGAGTGCAGATTATAAGGGCGCCTGTGGGGGGTGGGGGGGGCGGCCCGAACCAGTCGGGCAGACGCAAAGTAGGTCAGCGTTGTTGCCGAATGTAAACAGTGAGGCTAATCTAAGTAGGTCAGGTCGGCTGATTATGCCGGCGAGCAGGTTAGACCTGTAGTGGGTCAGTCGGATTGGGTGTGTACACGTATAGCATGTGCATATAGGATTAAGGTCTATTTTTCAGTTGCTGTTTTGATATATGTCATGTGATGGACAATGTGTAACATGGAGGCTATAAGGCCAGACATTTAAAGGACTTCAGTGCCATAGTGCGCTCGGACATTCGCTAGGACTTGTGTTTCAGTTAAGTACGCATATATGTTGATGTTGCATTCGTTTTGACTGGTATGTTGGTATGTGTTGATGGTTATTTTGAAACATTTCATGTTTCAGAAATACTTTGAGGGGGGGATGTGATATATGCATAATAGACGTATAGGCATGTGGCTAATGTATGATAATGAGATGCAAAGGTTTGGACAAAGGATTATGTAAATGAGATGATATCATGGAAAGTTTAGCCGGCGGGTTCAGCGAGCCATGGGGCGTGAATAAACCATTCAGTATCCAGATGTCAAAGTGTTCAGACGTTGTACTTTCACGCCTATCACTAATTGATATTTGAAGTAAAATAATAAAACCTTCAAATAATAATTCTCCTATTCATCCAGATGATTCAACAAAATAAGCGCGTGACACACGGTGTGAGAGAGAGGTGGAGAACAATTGGATTAGATTACAAACCTGATTGCCACAATCGACCTGCGTACATCATGAAGTCCTGTGACGAAATAAGGTCCCACCTCTCTCATAGGTCTCAGTAATCTATAATAAGCAAAGTCAGAAAATAAACCTTCAGCTTCTACGTTGATCAACTCAGTCATTCGTCGACTTAACAATTCACCAACTCAACAGCTCAGCTAACTGGGTCCCGCAGCATATACGACCGGGGCTGGTCACAGTTTGATTACAATGGCATTCAGCCTTGATTGGGCCCTCAACAACTTTTCCTAAAATATGTTGTTTCAAGATATACAAATCAAGAATAGTCTGATTTGATCATCATAAGTGTGAATAACTAAAGGTGTGTCGGTCATATTACTGGCTCTTTAAAGTTGCATAGTCCGATGGTTACAAAATTTAGCCCCCCTTTTATTTAGCCTAGACCAGTGAGTACCAGGATTTGGGGCCGATATTGAGTCAATGTTTATCATTATGCCTACCTTCGGCCAGTATTGAGTCACTCACTGTAAGCATGTTACGTGGGAATATGCCACGATTAAGTATTTGTCACCAAAATTAATACATTTAGACCGTTATATGATAGCTACTTCAACAACGGGTAGGCCTACTTTTAGGACACAGGTGATGCGTTCACATTGGGGTGAAGGAAGACATTTAATTTCAAATAAGGAAAATTGAGATTCCCTCAAATATGCACAATTCTAGAAATTATTAAAATATTGAAATTTAAACAGTAATTGACTATTAGATCTAAAGGGGTTCTATGAAGGATTAACATAAAGTGCACATTGGAAAAGAAAGAATACACAATTGTAATTAATCTTTTTTTTTAAATATTAAATAAAAATCAAATGTATTCGTTAAAAGTGAAACAACAAAATATATAAGCAGAGCGGAAAACCTACACATCCATCCATCCATCCATCATCCACCCACCCATCCATCCATCCATCCATCTATCATCCACCCAGCCATCCATCCATCCATCCATCATTCCATCCATCCATCCATCCATTCATCCATCCATCCATCCATCCATATGAATATAACCTAAACTTTCAATCACAAAAGGAAAATCCGTCAATTTCTTCATAAAAGGAAGCATTTTTACTCATTTGTCCATAAAAGGAAAAAGTCACGAGTTTACGGTCAGCGGCGCTAGATGCGCGTTCCTGTTGACAGGTGGCGCGGCGGGCGGCGCGATGGGATCGGACTTGTTTTGGTCACGTGATGCATTCACCGATCGCCATTTTGTGGCAGGGGAGGCGACAATCTGAGTAGAAAGCTGCGGCCGCCGCTCAACACAGACGGCTGCTTTCCAATCCATTCCCCCGAAAAAGGACAACCCGCGCCCCTCTCAGCCAGGCACCATGAGTATCTCCGAAGACGCACCCAAACCACGCCATTGTCACATCAAGAAATGGCCAAACTTTAACGGCTACGGCTTCAATCTGCACGCGGAGAAACTCAAGCACGGCCATCACATAGGCGCGTTGGACGTGGGCTCGCCCGCCGAGGCGGCCGGGCTGAAGGAGGGCGACCGAATTGTCGAGGTGAACGGCACCAACATCGCCAACGAAAACCACCAGCAGGTGGTGTCACGAATCAGGGCCGCCCACACCGAGGTGAAGCTTCTCGTCGTGGATGCTGCGACGGATAAGTACTACCGGGAAAAGCAGATCGTGCTGCGCGGGGACATGGCGGGGGTGGTGGCCATCGCGACTCCGCCCACTATGGAGGCCTACGCCGCCGACCCCATGGCCGGGTACGCCGTCACGGCGACAACAGGTGGGTGCGGGGCGGTCGGTGTCACACGGTCATGATGGTGATAGGGCACCTGTCTACCGACTCGCGACTGTCAGTAGCAGCAGTGCACGTCATTATCATGCTCTTAACCACAGCTTCATTTGTCATTGACAAGTTAGGACAGCCTAGGCATGTCTCGGTGTGAGCCTGTAACAGTCAGCGTATGTTATTATGTATTGTACTAAACTTCTGTAGGCTACATCGTAGCCACACCCACAACGTATGGCACTGTCACTGTGGCTGTTTCCAATGTCATGAATGTGCGTGTGACACGACAGTGCACCTGACTTGGTCGTAGTTGACAGTATCAGTGTGGCAGGGTACAGGTGCAATTAGTAACCCCATGAACGGTTCATGGCACGCTTCGCTGACTTTTGCTATGCTCCAGGCCAGTGCAGAGAAGCTTGTCAGCCTTGTGATACAATACAGTCAATAGTCTTTCTTTTTAGACCTTTTTATCAACTTTATGGCGACGTCTCCAGTAGCCTGAGTAAGGGACCTACTACAGTTGCCATTAGTACATTACAGCATTACCAGTTAGTTGGGCCCCTCTGCCCCACGTCCATGACCTTGTGGCAATTTAATAGCAGGATATCTTTTCCAAAGACTTTGGATCATGCAAATTCAACTAGAAATTCTGGCATTTTTCTAACAGGCTTAATTATATATGAAGAAAGTAATAACCACATATATCTCAATACCACGAAATGTAACCTTTCACATTTTCAGAGACAATTATTCGGGTTTTCAATTTTGACCTTTTTTGGTTGGTTTTATTTCTTTTATTCAAAATTGTCTGTCATCTATCATTCTATGACTGTGTGAGTGTCACTTCTTCACTGCAACCACTTAATTTAGATTTATTGAGGTTTGGGTCCTATCAACATCCACGGTCATTGCTAGAATGGGGCCCGCTTTAGGGCAATGCCCTTTATTATAGTGCTGACCTACTGGGATACCGATACCATGCCGTTGACATCACGACCCGATATCACACTCCTCCTCTGGTCTATGACCATTATCTTGATACGGACACAACCAGCCCTTTCAGTATCCTAGTAATGTCGAGTGTCAGGCGAGGTAGTGACAAGTATAAATTTTGTAACTCCTTCATCTTTGGCTTGGCATGTGATTGAATATAATTGATTCTATGACGTGGGATGGGATGTAAGCACTCTACTAATATAAGTCGACTCTGCCGTCCATCCGCAGCTATTTAGACTCACTGCGTCATACAAACCATGTTCACCCAAGCCTCCATGTAGTCCTTAAGGACTCCTTTATCACGTCATATTATGTTGTATTCCCGCCTCGTCGCCCATGGTTAGGATTAGCTGCAAACATTTTCATCTTATGATTGGATCAAAGCTATTCATGTGACTACCGCCGTACTAATAAGCGCTCTGGCTATTTATACGGTCTCGAACAGATCAGGGTTGACAATTAACCAGTAAATAAGAGTATTTTCCAGGACAGCGGGAAATGCCAGGAAATTCAACACAGTATTAATAGCTACTCCAAACAGGCTGCAATCAGTGAATCACCCAGGCTACATGAAACCTGGCACGAGTTAGCACTGAACACCCATGTCTTTTGTGTGGCAGTGATTGATGTGTTAAAGAGTTACTAAAAATATCAAACAATGGCAGAACAGAAGACAGTTTGAGCCTCATTTTGAGACCAAACATGTTGAGATCTACATGTGATAGAAGTGAGGGAAAAAAAAGTTAGTGAATCAGTGTCAGTTATTTGTGTAAACATAGAACATCAAGCGGTTTGGCAATGAGTGTAAGGCTACATCTTTTGCACACTGAAATCTTAGCCCAGCAGTCCTATCTAAACTATTAAGGACAAGTTGTGCAACAGCTATGCTTTTATTTGTTGGCTATGCTAACAAATTAATGCAGTACTCACCTCCAACATAGCCATGCTGGTACTACTGTTATTACATAATTATTATGCATAGCCTCCACTTCTGAGTAAAGTATAGTTGCAATCATGCTTGTAATTAGGTATCAGCCCAACAATGCTATCTAGATGCTTATGGAAGAAATATGCAACAGCTGTGGGTTTCATCTATTGGCTTTCACGTTAACCTCATTGAGCTTAGAATACAAAACTTGATCCATAGCATCAGTCTCTATAATGAAGCCAATCATTTGATGGAGCAGCTCAAACCTATTGCTATGGAGTATGGTATTGGATATCCTACAATCAGACACTGCTACAATAGCAGATGCTTGTGAGCAGTGGTGTTCCATTCTCTCACATGGAGAATGTACTGGAACCTCACATCGCCAAGATCAAGAAGAGATTTAGCCAAGCTAACTGTTCTCTGTGGCAGAGTGGTTAGAACTTAGAGTCTCTGACTTTTTTTTTATGTCGAACTCCTAATCTGAAGGTAGGTGGTTCGATTCCCTGTGCCCCCAACTCTGCCAATTTGGATTTCCACCGCTGTGTATAACTTACAGCATCATCAAAGGCTGGTTGCTCTAATACCATGTCTATGTGGTGAGGGAGGTTAAAAATCCCTTGGGTCGGTAAAAGTGTAGGCTCGGTCTTTCTATCAACAAACTGCCTAATGGTGAAAACAAGTCTATTCAGACTTATCCATGATAGGCAGTATAAATCTTCAAGAGAAAGAAAGAAAAAAAAGCTATGGCACCTACACATTATCTTGCCAACATTGTTCATTCAGTCCACCATAGTAAGAAGCTACTTCCAGAGCATATTGCAGAGCTGCTCAGGAGTATGTTTGAAGAAAATACTGAGATCCTCCCAGAACTGTGCATTACTACTAAGGCACTGGGACATGATGCTACACACGCCAAGACAAAACCAATAGCGTGGTGGAAGTGCATTGTGTCATCAAAGACTGTGTCAACTGAATTATCGTCACTTGCCATGAGAATATTTTGCTGTGACCTAGTGCAGCATCCATGGAGAGAATCTTCTCCAACTTTGGACTAATACAGACAAAGTTGAGAAATCATTTATATATATATATACATTATATATATACAATCATATACAATCATATACAATCATGTATATATATACAATAGTATGCATGTAGTGGAAAACTGCTAATGAGGTGAAAAATATGTGCAATAATTATGTGGTACATGTGAAGTTCTCTATTTATATTATCATAACATGAAGAATGGTTCCAGTAACTAAGTATATCACACAGAAATAATAGTATGAACCAAAAAAGAACAAAATTGTCAAATATAATGTGAAAAAAAGTATTTCCCACTTTGGAGAGTTATGGACTGGGTGGTATTTTCCAGGAAATACCACCCGATAATTACCACCCCAGTATTTCCCGGACAACCCTGGTACAGATAGCCACTGTCTTTTAGTTTTTGCATGGATTCCTTACGTGAATGAATATTCATTAAATATCTTAACAAAATACTCAGATTATAGTGTTCTCTGTGGCGGAGTGGTTAGAGTGTCTGACTTTTTTCTAGGTCAGACTCCTAATCTGAGGGTCAGCGGTTCGATTCCCCGTGCCCCCAGCTCTGCCAATTTGGATTTCTCCCGCTGTGTATAACTTACAGCGTCATCAAAGGCCGGTTGCTCTCATACCATGTCTATGTGGTGTGGGAGGTTAAATATCCCTTGGGTCGGTAAAAGTGTAGGCTCGGGCTTTCTATCGACCAGCAGTGGAGTGGGGAAGACCAGTCGTCTGTGACTGGGATTTCCCCTGCTTGGGACAACTAATGTACCAAAAAAAAAAAGAGAGACAAATAAGTGTTCACACTTCCTGTCTACCATTCGCTATATCGCTATATACCAATCTCATTTGCATCACAGCTGGAACAGCTACGTATGGCCATGGGGCATTCAATCTAATGCTTCTGGACAGAACAGTCCATGCCTACTCACTGTAGCTCAAATGACCCATTATGTGACAAGCAGGGAATTGGTCGTGGAATTGCGTAATCTATTAGTATTATATAAAGCATACTCAAATTATTTCAAAATCAGTATCACTCAGAGTAGGCTTCTTGACAGTTTCGTTGGAAGCTCTTATTACAGTGAATTGTTTCTTTATAATTATAGCCCTGTTTTTTTTTGGGGGGGGGGTGAATTGAAGCATGGGTCTAAACATGTTTCGGTTCTATTTCATGGAGAAAGCCTATCGAACCGAATAAGTGGCTACTTTGCCTATGTTACTCTAACACTTAACAGCTGAGGAGGGTCGTTAGAGCTAAAGTACCCTCATACTAAAGTCACAACTTGACCACAGTGGTCCTGAGTCTTCACTGGCCCCTAAGTAACTCCCATATAATGTTGTATCATATTATACAAACTGTGAATAGTCCTATTTAATCATGATAATTATGAATAGTAAGAGTTGTGGGGATCATGCTGGTGGTCGGTCAGTCAGGACGTATTTGTCCTATTAGGAATATCCATGGCTGATCGTTGCCAGCGTTCACGATCCCCCACCTCAATCAATAGGATACAGCTATAATATGCCTTGGACCCGTTAGCCGCTCTTAATTAATTAAAGTTGCTGAGTCCGATGAAATATGAAATTAAAAAAAACAAAACAATTATCTAGGTTTGATTTTTACATATCTAACTTAGATACTGATGCACTTATTGAACAGTTGCTTCCGCATAGAAGGGAATACTGAGTCAATTTAATAGAATATGTTACTGTAGAGGTCTAGAGGTCAAAACTCTTGACACCATATTCCTCTAATTTTCCATGTTTGCAGTTAAAATATTTCAGAAGTTTACCATTTAAAATAAAAGTAACTTTAAACTAATGTAAAGTAGATACTAGTGATTGGTCTAATATATTTATCTCAGAAAAATTACAGAAACTCAAAACCATCGGACTGCAACTTTAATAGAGGGCATCCTTCTTATACCAGTGAGCTGTCTTACACTGTCAAACCATTGAGTTTGAGGTCATCCTTTACATTGTTAGCCGTCTATCATCCCACTCCGAGGCATTATGGCTTTCTCTATGCTGTCATCCTCCTTTCCAGCAGCATGACAACAGGATCATGCTACTGTCTCTTGATTCACTTTAATGACGTGAACAAACTGTAAAGCAGTATGTATATATATAGTCCGATGAAAGCACCCATTTATTAAGCCAAAACGGTGGCCTAGATTTCATACTACATATGTGACTTGGATTAGCATACTAGTGCAATCATTAAGCATTTGTTGCTGCTTCGAAAAGAATACTTTTAATATAAGTTACCTATTAATGATGAGGTCTATGATGTCCAGCATTTCGATGTCCATGCCAAAGTTAATAACATGTTCTCATTTCAAATATCCCAAGTTAGCCATATAATTGTGTTAGTGGTTCAAATTAAAGTAAGATAGATTATAATGATATATATATATATTTAAAAAACCCACAAAAACCTCAAAACCATCGGACTATGCACCTTGAAGTTTTAGCTACCTTTTTCTGGTTGGTTTTATGATGCCGGTAGACTGCACGCTAAGGTAGCACCACCTACTCCCACCCGCCCTCACCTACCCCTCATTCCTCATGACCATTTATTAGCTAATAACTGGCACGACACTGCTATCTTTCACCATGCCATATCAGCATTCCACGTCGACACTTAGTTGGTATAGGTGCCTGAGGGCGGAGTTGCAGGAACTTCTACCTTGAGTAATCACTGATCGATAAATGTCAGAGATTTGGAAGACATTCCTCAATATGCCGGGCTTGATCATATCCACCGACACTGTGTGTATCACACAAAGAATGTAATCTAATCTGTGTTCTATTTCATAAACCACTCATTGATTAGCAATGAAGTTGCACATTGTGTGAATCCTTTAAGGATCTAGTGATCGTCGCCTGGCGGGCTAAGCTGCATGGACGTTAGGTTTAGTAGCGGGGGGGGCGGGGGTGAAGTTATTTGTAACTATCAATTATTTAGACACATCTGGAACGGGGTGTCGTTTTATTCGAGATTCTATGTAGAGCAACTGGTTTGGTGGCAGTGCAATGCTTTGGCATTACCGCAAACTCTGGTAATGGTTGTATTTAGGATTTACTGTGTAAGGCGCCTTAAAGCAACAGTTAGCAGCTGAATTTAGGATTTACTATTTAAAGGGCGAGGCGGTGTAGAACGACAAGCACCAAAGCAGTACATTCCAATCTAGCATTCTTTCAACATTATCATGTGGGAACCAGGTGGTTGCCATCATGACAGAGGTTTACTTAAAACTTGTGATGTACCATTTAAATGACACAGGGATGAAAGATCTCCGCGATTGTTGACATTCAGTACTCACCGATTAGCATTAAGAAAATGTCAGTATATTATATATGTATTATATATGACGGCAACTGATTAGTCCCAATCCCATTCTTATGACCGTAGCTGTTGCTAGAGCATAAATACCAAGCAAGAAATAGTTATGTATGGGCGATAATATAGTCACAGCAAGGAGAGTTGAAACCTGACTTCCGGCATTTTTCATCGATTCCCTGACACTGACAGTGCTAATCCTGTGTGTGTGTTTGTTGAAAAACATTTATTCTTTTGAGAGATCCGTAGTCGAGTCAAACCAATGACTTAAAAATTGATGCTTGTCGCTTCCTAGCTGGCGGTCTGGTCTCCTAGTGGGGCAGCACTATATAATCACCATGAGTGCGCCCTGTTAGTTACAGGTCGGTACCCATCCTGATATGACCTTAGATGTTGCTAGGACGTAAAACAAACAAACATCTTGATATGACCATATTAGAATGTGTTGCTGGGACATAAAGCCCCCGACAAACAATATTCCTCTGACTGTACATGCTGTCACAGTCAGCACGGAGGCTGTGGTCTTCCACCTGGTAGCTGATGCTATAGATTATGGGACAGCATTGATGTGGGGCTGGGGTGAGGGCCTGTAGGGTCTATGTTAGACTAAGTGGGTCTTTATGGATTCTGTAAGTGAGAAGCGGGCTAGGGGTGGTCAATTGGTAGTAGGGGGGCGGGGGGGGGGGGTTCTACTGGTGGGTTTGTAGGATCCAGTACTGCTATTCATTCAGTTACGGTAGACATCATATGTATGAATCTGGTTAGCGTTGGAGCTGTGGTAGGTTTCAGTTTATTGGGTGTGTGGGAAATTATATAATTTCTTGTCCATGCCATGTCGTGGAAGAAAGCGTGTCAATATACAACCTAATTATATATTTAAATGTTAGGAGAGCTGTGAGAGGCAATAAGAATTGTGGGCTGGTGGTCATACAGTCAGATAGCATTGAGATGCAATGCGAATCGTGGGCTGGTGATCATACAGCCGGATAATGGTGAGACACAATAAGAATGGTGTGCTAGTGGTCATACAGCCGTATAGTGTTGAGACGCAATGTAAATGGTGGACTAGTGGTCATACAGTCGGATAGCAGTGAGACACAATAAGAACAGTGTGCTGGTGGTCATACAGCTGTATACACATTGAGATGCAATGCAAATGGTGGGCTGGTGGTCATAGAGCCGTATAGCAGTGAGACGCAATAAGAATGATGGACTGGTGGTCACACAGCTGTATATCGGAGACACAATAAGAACGGTGGACTGGTGGTCATACAGCCATAGATCGATGAGATGCAATATGAACGGTGGACTGGTGGTCATACAGCCATATAGCGGTGAGATGCAATAAGAACGGTGGACTGGTGGTCTTACAGCCGTATAGCAGTGAGACGCAATAAGAATTATGGACTGGTGGTCATACAGCTGTATAGCGGTGAGGCGCAATAAGAATGGTGGGCTGGTGGTCATATAGCAGTGAGACGCAATAAGAATTGTGGACTGGTGGTCATACAGCTGTATAGTGGTGAGGCGCAATAAGAACGGTGGGCTGGTGGTCATACAGCCGTATAGCAGTGAGGAGCAATAAGAACAGTGGACGGGTGATCATACAGCCGTATAGCGGTGAGGTGCAATAAGAACAGTGGGCTGGTGGTCATACAGCCATATAGTGGTGAGAAGCAATAAGAACGGTGGACTGGTGGTCATACAGCCGTATAGTGGTGAGGCACAATAAGAACGGTGGCCTGGTGGTCATACAGCTGTATAGCATTGAGACGCAATAAGAACAGTGGGCTGGTGGTCATACAGCTATAGCGGTGAGACGCAATAAGAATAGTGGCTGGATGGTCATACACACGGATAATGGTGAGATGTAATAAGAACGGTAGGTTGGTGGTCATACACCCGGATAATGGTGAGATGTAATGAGAATGGTGGGCTGGTGGTCATACAGCTCGATAATGGTGAGATGCAATGAGAATGGTGGGCTGGTGGTCATACAGCTGCATTGCGGTGATAAATACCGGCGGGCTGGTACTCATATAGCCGGATAGTGGTGAGAACAGAGGGTTGGTGCTTGGACAGCGGTGAGGAGCTGTGTGCCACCCGGGAACCAGCAGAGAGGCAGGGATGATCGAGCAGGCCCCTGGTGACAGCTGGGAATGACTGTTTGGTGACGCTCGTCAACATGCAGCCCCGAGACCACGTGACCAAGGCGATCACGGCGCAAACCCGGAAGTACTCACTGCGGATTACTAAATGTGCTGGTGTGCTCACTGCAGTGTACTAAATTTCCAGTGCGCTCACCGGCGTTTTCTGACACTGCTTCGAAGTCAACTTTTATAATGTACTTAATGGAGCACCCTTCGCATTTGAATTCATTCTAATGCGTTGTGCAATATATATCCTGTTGGAGTCTCAGATGTTGGGGGGGGTGGGGGGCATAGCAGCCCCCAGCCAGACTCATGCCTACCTCAGTATAACCATGCGCTCTGGGCGAGATGGCGCCACCGGTGGAGTGTTGTATCTTACGGAGGATAACAATAATAAGAATAATAGGTAATATTACCATGCGAATCTTTACTCGCATAATATGTTATACATCACACATATATATATATATATATATATATTACCTCGGTACTATGCCGCTGGCTAGCTTCAGGCTAGGGAGAAGGAAGCTCGTCCGGTACCAGCAATTAGCATAAGGTTCTCGCAGAGACAACACCTGTGCGAGTAGACAGCAGTCTTTATCTACAATAACTACAGAACTCGCAGTAAGTTTAAGGAAATAATTCACACAATGCTTTATAACGACCTTGAGAAGGTTTTGTGTGAATTTGGTTATTTTGGCGAACATATTAGCATTAAAACCGTTGGGAATTCCGGTACGCTAGATTTGACATTCACCATTTTGTTTATTTCTTGTCGGACTGCCGACTCGATTATCGCTATTGTTTTTAGTAGTTTTTCTTATGAGTTTACACCCAAGAATACAGGAGGATACATATTTCTTGTGTATATATGTTTATTTGTTAATACATCGAAGTATTTGCATCCAGAGATGTTTTTTCGAGTTTATGGAATTCTTTTATAAACAACACGGTCGCATACGGCATTGTTGATGGTTCGTGTTGGAGCGATTCCCGTAAGGGGTGTTTGGAACCGGATTTTCGGTTAGGTTCCTGCCGGCATTTTATTTATTCATTTATTTATTTATTTGGGACCCGAAACGGGTTTTGGAACCGTGTTCTTGGTTATACTCCACATAGCCTATAAAGATAGTTGCATCTCTTGTGTATGTTGATGTTGGTGATTGCCACATCACAGGTAAGATTTTTTTCAACAAGCCGCCCGTTGCCGAATAGAGAGCGATGTTGGCTGGAGCCTCATCTCGCATTTTTGGGATTATATCCGCGGTCTCTTTTATGGATTCGCGTTGGAAATAATCTTGGGTTTCTTTTATAGACTCCCCATAGTTAGGCGTACACGCCGAGTTTCGTAGCATTTTCTCCAACTTGCTGGCACAGTAACCGCAGGAGGGAGAAGTGTATGGAACAGAGAGTGTGGGAGGGTACCGGTTTACCAGTCCCTACCCCTCGTTTGGTTTCGGCTTCCATACCGTTACCCTATGACATTACACATTAGCTTGCACGCCTATGTTGGAACGGTGTAAATACGTTCTCCAACACCAGTAGTTGCCGAACGGAGAGAGGTGTGGTTGGAGCCACACCTCGTTGGGACTTGTTCCTGGGTTTCTGACAAAGATTCCCCACGTGGTTTTATTAAGGCGTACCTCCAAATTTCGTAGCATTTTCTCTCAACTTGTTGGCATATTAGCCAGAGGCGGGAGAAGGGTACGGGATGGAGAGTGTGGGAGGCTACCGATATACTGGTCCCTACCCCTCGTTTGGGTTTGGGTTTGGTTTTGAAGCATAATCCTACGACACTCACAAGAGAGATTTTTGTTCTCACGCCTGTTTTGGAATGGTATAAATACGTTCTCCAACACCAGTGAATGCACAAACTGAGTTTTCTTAACCTGTTGTGACATTTGGTTGAGAACAGACGGGATGGCCGAATGAGTTAGACCCTCTGTCCCCCACGTGGGTAGATCATGGGGTCGTGCTTGGGTTTCAGCACTATTAAGTTGCCATGGGTGTGCACTGTCACAAGTAGGTATCCGTCCTGATATGACCGTAGATGTTTCTAGGACGTAAAACAACAACAAACAAACAATTGTTTGATCATTACAGGTTTCGGACCTGAGGCATAGTTGGCTACGAAAAGTAGTAAGCTCAAGGTTCCCATGTCTGATGATAAGGACTGGTCACCGGTGGGGACAGTTTAAACCTCCCCGGTAATGTTGGGGCTTAGCTCCAGTACCTCTTTAAGGAAGTGGAAACTGGGGTTAATTTGGTAAGAACGACGGAAACCTACCATGCAAGAGGGGGTATACTCCCAGTCAGCTGTTCCCCCGACCTGGGAACAAGTAGAGGTTGCTATGCAAACCTCCATGGCTGCCATAACACCTGTAAGCAATTTTCAAGCAGGAAATGTAAAAAATTGTTTATGTGAGTGGAACTCTATTACGGAGAACTTAACAATCTTAAGTTTTGTAGAAGGGATACATACTCCCTTTTTACATCTTTGCCAGTACAGGATGTAATTTCTTTTTCCTAATCGATTTGATAAAGATGAGAGAGAAGCATTAGATAAGCAAGTGGGAATTTTTTATTTAAAATCAATTATTCAAGGAGAATATATTTTCAAATATTTGTTCTTGACCTAAGCCCAATGGAGAGGTGAGAATGACTTTAGATTTAACAACACTTGATAAGTGAGTCGCAGATAAGCATTTTTTAAATGTTTTCTTTGGAGACGGCAAGAGACTTGTTTTTCAAAGGTGCTTGGTTGGCAAGTGTCGATCTTAGAGATGCAGGTTACATAGTTCCAATGAACAAAGCAGATTGAAAAACTTTAATGTTTACTTGGAAAGAACAACTATATGAGATTACTTGTTTACCAAATGGTTAGCTTGTGCCTTGCTTATTTGCTAAGTTCTTTTCGCTCATGGGGCGTGAAGGACATGATTATGTTCCCGTATATTGATGATTCATTTAGTGGGGTGCAGTCAAAAGCATCTTGTCAAAATGCAGTAAATGATTTAGGTACAACATTTACTAAGTTATAAATTTTTTATTCATGACTGTTACAGCATGTGAGTTATTACAGTTAACCAGGCCAGAGATAAGGCAAGTTGCTGTTCTCATTGGTATTAGAATAGCCTATGCCCAGCTATTTTATTTTGTAAAAGCTCACATTAAGTAGCTAGAAATAGATAAGAATTTAGCATAAGCCAGAACTAAAGGGTTTTTGAAGACCGATGGCTTGATGAAGAAGCTTAGATTATATTAATGTTTTAGAGTTGAGAGCAGTGTATTTAGGGTATGTAGGTTAGTCTGCATACCCAAATGTTATGTCAAAATTTTGACAGATAGTACTATAGCAATGGCTTACATTTGCAACCTGGGAGGGACAACGTCCAAACCATATAATAAAATAGCGAAATTAATTTGGGAATTGGGCACATTTACATTTGTTTGCATCAAGAAATAATAACGAATTATAAACATTTGGTTTCATGGCATCCAGAGCCTAATGCTTGGGAAGTGGATGCTTTCTCTTTGATGTGGGGAAATCAATCAATTTGATTACTTTTTCCTAATATTCAGCCTAATCAGCAGAGTAGCAAGGAAGATTAGAATGGACAAAACACATAGAATTTTGATAGTTCCTGATTGGGACATGCATCCATGTATGGCAGGAGTAGCCTTAGGAGCAAAGAGTTGTTAGGTTTTTAAGGATGCTAGAAAATCAAGGTTTAGGGTTTGGAGCGAGTAAAGCTGCAAGATGCGTTTTATCTGTTATACTTCCCCGAGCAGATGGACAGACAGTTGGTAAACACCAAGTTATTCAGTGGTTTTGAGATCAGTTTACGAAAGGAATCCCCAAAAGCCAAAATATAATAGGTTTTGGGATGGGTCAATGGTATTCAAATTATTTAAGAAATGGCCTAGTAATATTCTTTTGAATATAAAACAGCTAGGATTTTCGCTAGCAGTATTGTTACTGTTAGTCACTGGACACAGGGGACAAAATTTTGTAGCATTGTCCCTGGACGGTTTAGAAATAGATCGCAAGGAAGCGACGTTTGATTTACAGAAATTATTAAAATCAAACCGCACAGCGGATCCATTATCCACAGTGCATTTAAACAGTTTCCTGCATGACCAACAACTTTCTGTAGTGTCTGCCATATGGGTATATTTATCCAAGACAAAAGACATTAGGAATTCACGACAACTGTTGGTGAGTTTTATTAAACCACACAAGGGCATTTCAAGAGACACTCTTGCATGATGGACCATTATATTTCTGAAGGCAGCAGGAGTGGATATGGGATGCTATGCTTCCCATTCAACACGGGGAGCCATGGTCTAGTAAGCATGACTGCTAGGGATCTAGAGAATCCTGGCACACGCATGCTGGAAGACTGCTAGATCATTTGCAAAACAATACAACAAATGACTAGAAAGGTCGAGCGGCCTCGCCACACGCTTACTCACAGTTAACAAGACAGGTGAGAAATTTAAAAGTGTAGTGGTCTGCACTGACCTCTCAGGCAAGTAACCACATAGACAGGTAGGCGTGGGGAGTGTGTTGATATCAGGGAGCCTAGGTGGTGTAATGGTTAGCACACTGGCCCGGAATGCAAAGAGATGTGGGTTCGAGTCCCGCTCTAGGCACAGTATTTCCCATTTTCATCACCCCCACGACACTGGTGCCGTGACCAGGATCCTTACAAGCTATGCGCTGTATGTTGTTGAACCTACCCTGTGTATGTGTGAGTGCATTGCCTGTATGTATGTAATTGTAAGCATTACAAGACTTACAATTCCAGGGGGACGAGTGTAGTGGTCTGCACTGACCTCTCAGGCAAGTAACCACATAGACAGGTAGGCGTGGGGAGTGGGTTGATATCAGGGAGCCTAGGTGGTGTAATGGTTAGCACACTGGCCCGGAATGCAAAGAGATGTGGGTTCGAGTCCCGCTCTAGGCATGGTATTTCCCATTTTCATCACCCCCATGACAAAAGTATTAATACTAATGAATACTGAATGGAAGGTAAGAAACCAGGAATTAATATGGGTTTGGAATATGAATGAATTAAGGATAAAAATGAAGTTACCTAAAGGTCTCCCTAGCCTGAAGCTAGCCAGAGGCGTAGTACCGAGGTAAAATAGTATAGTTATACGAGTCTTACCTTGGTATAGATGATGGATAACTGTTGTTTTCCCGAGGTACAAGCCTCAGATAGATGTGGGCTCGGGCCCGCCCTCCACACCCTGCCATATCTATCATGTTTGCTTGTGCCAAGACGAAAACATTAAAGTATCCATTTGAGTTTAAGATCCTGAATAAGTAGGTAAAGATTGCTGGTACCGGACGTGCTTCCTTCTCCCTAGCCCACATCTATCCGAGGCTTGTACCTCGGGAAAACAACAGTTATCCACATCTATACCAAGGTAATACTCGTATAACTATACTATGTATAATATATATAATATATATATATATAATATATATATATATTATAATATAAAATATATATATAATAAATATATATATATTAGAAAAAGTTACATTAAACCGCTGAGTCCTTAAGAACGGATTTAAAATGTTTCAAGATATCATACATTTCCCACATATTCCATAAAAATAGGAAGTCGGCGAAAATGTCCCGACTTTAAACCTTGGGTAGTTTTTATTTTACTGACCCCGATGAGGTATGTCTTACTTTAGTTTGAAGTAACATTGATTTAAAATGACTAACTAGGGAGGTATTTGAAGTGTATACATGGTAAATTATTTTTGGTGTGCTTATCAAAACTGAACAGTAACAGATTCGATTAAATTGACTTAGCGCGCCTTTCTATGTAACAGCATGTGATTAATAAGTGTCGTTATCTAAGTGTGTTGGTTCAAATACACACGCACACGCACGCACGCAACGACTGGGGTATGACTAGAACTAGTAGAAGATTAGTGGACACCAACGTGGTGAGTGGCCTATCTTCCAGGTGATCCCCGGTATAATGCATTTATTTGCATTATACCGTGGGCAGAAGCGACTCAGCCTTCTGGGGTAGCCGCTGGGTAAATGGAATCGCGGTGCATGAAAGTTTGTATGTAGTCCTAGCACCATCTATGGTCATATCAAGGTAGGCGCTGACTTGTGATAGTATGTACTCATGATGGCGACTTTATTGGGTTGCCCCACTGGGAGACCAGGTGGCTGGGACCATGACCCTATATCCCGCTCAATCACATTATCCTGATATGGACCGAACCAGTCTTTCCCCTATCCTAGTAATGCCCAACGCCAAGCCAGGTAGTAGTGATAACTATCAATTTTGTGAGTCATTGGTTTAACTCCGTCGGGATTCAAAATCCTGACCTTCCGCACGGGAAGCCTGCGCTCTTAGCGATTCGGCCACCGCATCCGGCCTGTGCGTGATGGTATAAAGTTTGTGTATACCCGATGACCTCTTCTCTGCACTCCAGAACTGTTCTATTGGGCGACACTCCCCCCCCCCCCCCCCCCCCCGTCCAGAGCAACAGTTTGGAAACTACACAATAAACTGGTTTTATGCCGCACCTATAGCTCGGTGGATAATCAAATATATATGGCCCTAGGAAATTACAATATGGTGGTCATAAACTGTGTCAATAGTTTTTCATGCTCACTGGTTTGGTCGTGGTGTCACCTGGTGATATATATATTTCACCTCGTTCTCGTACTCCTGGCTAATTATAGCACAGTGAGACGCTGGTGTCACAAGAAGTATAATTCTTAGCATTCCATTATTGTTTCTTTGAAAGTCCAAATTATTGGATGTATGTACGACTCGGCCCGGAGTTGCAGTTTCCGCAGCACACCAGTTTGTGAGGGACACATCCATTCAAATGCATTGTCAATGGCCGTGAGTGATCTTCATACAGAAAAAGTCAAATATCTCTCAAATTACACACCTAGAAACAAACCGCTTGGTACACATATAGAAGACATCTTTACCAAAAGGCCATCGGTTATCCTCCCACTTACGGAACTGAGGAAGTCTGGGACACATCCACTCGAGTACCAAGGACTGCATGCAGAGATTCAAGGCCAGTTTGCAGACCACCTCTCCATATACACTGATGGTTCGAAAGACCAAAGCCGGGTAGCTGCTGTGGCAGTCTACCGATGGGAAAAATTTGGTGTACGTTTGCCCGATCAGAGCTCGATTTTCACTGCAGAAGCCCGAGCACTCCTCGCTTTGGAGTGTATTGAGGTATCCAACCACACCAACTATGTTATATACAGTGATTCGTTCCCTTGCCTCCTGGCTGTTGCTGGACTGAAAACGAATCACCCTATTCTAGCAACGGTCATTTATAAAATGAACCAACTGACAACGGATGGGTATGATATCCACCTGTGCTGGGTGCCTGCCCATGCCGCCATACAAGGAAACGAAAGAGCTGATCGGGCTGCGAAGAAGGCCCTGAACTGTGATCTTGAACCGTGTCTGATCCCTCACTCTGATCTGAAACCACTAATAGCCACCCACATAAAATCCAAATGGCAACATGAGTGGGATGAAAACATTAATAAACTTAAAGAAATTGAACCATCTGTGGGAAAGCCACCACAGACTCATGCGGGAGGTCGGCGGGACCAAGTGGTCCTTAGCCGCTGCCGTATTGGCCACTCGTGGCTTACACATGCTTTTCTGCTCAAGGGGGAACCTCCCCCTGAATGTATTGGGTGTCAGTCCCCGCTGACACTCAAACACATTTTACTAAGTTGCGTTGATTTTTTGGCCCTGCGCCAACAGTTCTACACTGCAGACAGTATGCATGACCTTTTTACTAAGGTAAAACAGGAAAACATTTTAGCCTTTTTGAGGGCAGCTGGACTGTACCACCACTATATAGTTTACTAAATGGATTCTATCAATTATTAATAAAACTTTTCTTTTTCTATGGGAATTTGTTTCCCTTGACCACAAATATATGATTGTGAGCTTTCTAATTTAATTAGTGTCTATTGGCTCATAATTGATTGTCTGCTTTTACATGTAAAAGCGATGGTTTGGACAAAAAACAAACATTTCTCGCCGTGAATATGGCCTATGCTGCCGACACGGCGTAAAGCAACCACAAATCAATCAATCTTTACCAAAACGATTATGTTAAATTTATATGGTTAGGGTTCTTGATTTCTGTTAATTTTGAATAAAACTAATGTTTTGCACTGCGCGTACCATCAAACTCAAGGCATTGTCAATGGTCATGAGCAATCTGCATACAGAAAATACAGCAAAAGTGAAATATCTCTAAAACCACACCACCTAGAAACAAATCGCTTGGTACACATATAGAAAACATCTTTACCAAAAACATATTAAATTTATAAGGTTAGTGACGATGCTGTTCGACTTTGATGCATGCACCGAAGCGATGTGTCCCTCGCAAACTGGTGTGACGAGGAAACTGCAACACCAGTATCAGCTTTAATTCTGCTTCGCGAGAATACTACACTGGTTCAGTTCATACTATACTGGCCCGCATCACGTTGTAAAATATTCCGATTTACGGCATATGGGGGGAATGCAAATGTTCTATTATCGATCGGTGTACATGACCAGGCACATGTATGTATATATATATGTTTAACCGTTCGGCTATTTTGCCCCTGCCTAAGGCGAGCACACTGTTAACTTCCATAATGATTTCCGAGTGAATTTCCTGGGCCTGCCGCGGGCCGTCGCCGCCTCTGGTCCGGTCTGCAGGTCGACCACCTCAGTGCTATGAATCCCGGCTAAGGGCGGACAGCCAGAGTACCATAGAAATATGGTTTTGTTCCTCCCCCCGCATTTATATAAGAAATAGATTACTTATTGTTTCGACTAACTGGCTCTCCTCCCCGCCGTTTGGTGTGTGTTAATGTGCTTTAGTTAATCCAGATCTAGGACGACACCCTATGTTGTGTCGCCACTGTCACATATAAACAGCCTACGTTACTGTCTTACTCAGTTAAATATCATTCCGTTAATTCAGGTTTTTGTTGATAATGTGTCTATTATATCCCCGCAGAAGGGTTGATCGGATGCTTAAGGCCTACCAGGCAGAAGGCCCTTAATTACATATAGAATAATCGAATATCAATATCAAGTTGACCATAGTGGTGAATATACATAAGGACTGGAGAATAGTAAAGGATGCAAGGAACGTTCCAATCACTTTTAAGAGCTCACAGCTTTATTCTTACCCTCCTGATACAATCTGTTTCGCTAATAATAATGAATACGCATAAATACTACCCTTCCCACCCTGATTACTTAGAGACGTCAATTGCGACTTTCCTAGCAACCCGTTACAGCAGGGAACCCGGCCCGCAAATGGTGGGTCTGTCTCGGCGAGTAGCCCGCATTTCTGAATGCGGGCTAATCGGCCCAAGCCCGCAATTGCCACAGGACGAGTAGTCTCACCCACTTCACATGTAAGGGCTGGTGGTGCCTGAGTGGGATGTAAATAGACATAGTGGTGCTGGCAGGTCTGGGTGTGAGGGCACTCAGGGCCTACCCCCTCCCCCTCTGCTGGGTAGGATCACCACACTCAGGGTCAACTTTGGTGGCGGTCATGGGGCCATACAGCTTGGTGGTGGTGAGCAGACCACTGGTAGCCATGGAAACCAGGAATGATGGATCCCTATTGGTGGGGCCAAGAATGCTTGTTTCCCATTGGGGGAAAGGGGTCTGGGTGATACTCTACAATGAACCCATGTAACGCTATAAATAATAAACCAGAGGGCTTGACTCTCTCACCTTCTTTACACTTTATACTCTTCCTTTCTCTTTGTCTGTATTGATTTCACTATAGCCTGCCTCCACAGCCACAGATTCAGATTCGAGCCCTAGCCTTTACAACGTGGCGAGTCATGAGACAGAAAAGGCGTCAACTGACGCCGGTGTCACAAGACTACTACTTCATAGCATTGCTGTATTGTTTATGTGAATAGTCCAATTCATTGGATGTATGTACGACTTGGCAGTTCATACTACACTGGCCCGCATTACGGGGTGAGTCACAAGACAGAAAAGGGGCGTCAACCAATGCCGGTGTCACAAGACTACTACTTCATAGCATTAGATTATTGACATTATTAAAAGTCCAATTGTTGGCGACCTTTTTAAGATGTAGTTTTACGGATAGCAAATTACTATTTGGTAGTTTTGCCAAATTGTTGGCCACATAGAGAGGTTGTCGCTGGGGAAGATTCCACTTTGGAGGAATACTACACAGGCTCAGTTCATAATACACTGGCCTGCATCACGTGGTTACTCACAAATGCTACTACTACTCCTCCATAGCCTTTCCCCCACACCAGCTTAGACAACTCGGTTTGCGCCTAGCCTGCACCTTGCCTCGAGGGAAACAGGCATTGTTTCGATATATGTTAGGTAGGTTACTTCCAATAATCAGGGAGTAAATGCCTCCCTGATCGGCTGACAACTGACAATGAGTGTGGGCGCCTCCCGTAGATACATAGCTTTGTGTCTCTGTGGTCCAAAATACAATTCTGGTTTGATGCGCGAAAAGGAAGAGGGAAGGCGGGGGTGGGAAAAAAGGCGTTTATTGACGCCTCAACAGAGCATACAGGGGAACAGGTAAACAGGCTGAGGAGGTACAAAATAAGAGAAGGGGCTCAAAGAGGAGAGTGACAGGCTCGGGAGGAAGCAATACAGTGAGCAATACCTGAGGGATCTCATGAGAGCAGAAGAAAAAAGAAAAACAAGAGAGGGCCTAGTTAATATGCAGCCGCCATATGGCGCAGTAAGGCGCAGATGTGCCGGTGCCTGTCTCCCACCTCGCCGTGGGCCTCCCCGATGTGGCCCGATTCGCAAACGGAGGCCAGGGATCGACGGTTCCAGGCGGGCATGGGCCCCGGAAGTGTGCCTATCTAGGCGGTGGCGGGTGATCGCTTGGGGCCAGGGGCAGGTCAGTGCCTCGCCACATTCGCCATCGGGGCGGTTCCCTCGCCTCGGAACTGGTGTTGCCCAGGAGGTGGGCGTGTTGAATATGCGTCCCAACACCTCCGCGTGTTGAGGCCACAGGGTCATCGCCATCCGTGGGGGAGCCGTCCCGCTTCCAGAGTGAAGATGGCCTCGGAGTAGTCGGCGGACGGTAGGCCCCGGATGGTCACGAGGATATCCCTCCACGTGAGGTGGTGGTGCGTAGCCCTGGAGGGAGTGCTCGGGGAAGCTGGATGACCCGGCGAGGGTGAGGAGGGCGAGGTTATATTCATCGCTGGTGGCACTCCCCTAAACTCTTGACACCGGCTTCCGCATACCAGAGACACACTCTCGATGAGGTCCCGAGGGGAAAATGTATCCCGAGGAGATGGCCTTGGCACCTTGCCGCGCGCTGCGCCTCGGCGGAAGCGTGGATGTCTCGGGACGGCGCGGCCGCGGATGCTAGGTGGTAGTCCTCGCGACTCCTGAGGTAGGCCGGGGGAAGGCGCGGGCGCCCGCCGCGGCGGCGAGGGGCGGTCCCGTACTGCTGGTAGTGGGGGTGGGCTGCCCCGAGGCAGAAGTCGCTTGAGGTGGTGGCGGGGACACGGGCCCCAGCGCGGTCAGCCGCCCGAGGAGCTGGGGCGGGCGGCGTGCCTGTCTCCCTCCTGCGTCGGCTCCGGCGCTCCTCGGCTCCCGCCGACTCGAAGGCGTTCCATGCGCGTAGTGAAGGCGCTGCAGGGCCTGGAGAATATGGCTGTATCGGCGCCCGAGGGGCCGAGGGGGAGGCCAGGGCCGGGATGTTGATGGTGTCGCTGGGCGGAGGCCCCGGCGTGGCCCGGGCGGTGAGCCTCGGTGCTCTGCGGCCTCTTCCCATACGTGTCCGGCATGGTGCAGGAGCCTGAGGCCGGGGCAGCGGTCCGAGGAGAGGTCAGAAAAGAAGGCAAGAGCTGGAAGGCGGCAAGGAGGGCAGACGTGCAGCGAGGAGCCGACAGGGGCGGCACCCTTTATAAGTGAACGAGCAGGAAGGTGGGGCGGCGATAAGCAGTGGAGTGTGAAAGTGCCGGCCCGGGGAGGTGGATGCGAGCAAGCGGGGCGTCGCGTGAAGGCGCGAATGCTGCGCGACACGGGGGCGAGGAGGAAGCGGCGAGCAGCGGGGTCTGGTGAGGTGTGAGCGCCGCGCGACAGCGCGGGGAGGGTCTCTTCCTCTCCTCGCATCAAGCGTAATGCTTCGCATTACGACCAATTGTGGAGTATTTTGGTTAGCACTATCGTGAGTCAGAGATGCATTGTAGCGAATAGTTTATTGTCTTTGGTTAATATGCCCCTCGTTATACAATAGCAGACCGACAATCCCGTATAGACGGTTTTTGAACCGGTTATGCATCACCCGAGGAGGGGGCATCAACCACGACAAGATCGGTCAACCGGAATGGAACCATCTAGACTGCTCTGGCCTCGGACCAGGGCGGAGCTGCCCCACCAATCATTGACCATGAGCTGAATGCAAGACTGGATCAGCTGATAGCTATCAAGCTACAAGGACAGAGCTGTGTGGCCCCTTGGCTATGTGTTTGCGCCTGGTGTGTTAAGCAATTTGAAGGTGTATTCACTTCCTGATTGAGTCAAGTAATTTGTGACTTTACAATTACTTTGGGGCAAGTCAACCGCCTTGGATAATGCACTGCATTTATCTCAGATAGTGGGTCGGATGATGACTCGGTGAGATCCCCAGTCACTATTTACATGCAGTTCTCAACAATCTCGGAAGGATTTATTTCTTACGGTGATGGATTTTTACCCAGTGCTTAACTACCCGATGAAGAGCTTCGAGACTGCTATTCATATGATGCAGTCAGCAGTCCTATCAGCCATAGTATGCATATGATGCAGTCAGCAGTCCTATCAGCCATAGTGGCGACTGTTCCCGTATCCTACCATGTTATTGGAGCGGAGATTACCTCCTTGGTGGACGCTATGAGTGATGGACTTGGGTTCCTGTCAACTTTAAATGTTATGAATACGTTTACACACACCTGACTACAGAGGTAGGTAAGGAGGTGACACACTCCAAGAAAGTCAAAGACAAAGCTGGTAAAGAGTTTACACTTTTTCTAACACCCAACCCTATATATTAACTGTAAGACTTGGGTCGGTAGCTAATGTATGGTGGTCAGCTACATACTACCTTACGCATGTTGAACTAACCTTTAAGGGCCAAAACCGCCACATCACGGCACTCAGCAGCAGCCTTAAGGAGGTGTGCAGGGGTTCCACATAGGAACCAACAAGTGGACGCAGCTACATACCATCCTAATCTACAAGATTTTGTAATGTTTAATCTTTCTCGCTATAGCGGTTATGGTTAACCACTTGCAGAAGCGACGCTCCATTCTGGTAATCGGTATCACCATTTACTGACGTTGATTCAAAATAAATTCCGTTATAGGATACACAGGGTTTATTTTTTAAATAATTTTAAAATGGCTTTATCAACAAAATTAAGAAGAATTTGGGTGCTTCCTGCTTAATTACCCATTAACATGAATTATAATTACACTGTCAACATTGAACTATATAATTACAATAAGTGAATAAAACTTAAATAATTACTGTTATAAAGTCCACGGCTCGGATCTGTGGTTGTGTAGGCAGGCTATGGTGAAATCAATACAGGCAAAAAGAGAAAGGAAGTGTATAAAGAGTGAAAGAAGAGAGCCAAGCCCTCAGGTGTATTATTTATATGGTACATGCTTTTATAATTTATTAGTTTTAATTAATCTATTTGTATTCCTTTTATTTATTTATTTCATCTTTTAGTAGGCATGTGGAATTTTATGGTATGCAGGTATTGCAATACCTCAGGGAGTTTGACGCCCCTGCCTGCAGAGTTGTAAACCACTGCCTTGTGGTACAGGTTCTTGACAGAACCGAAGGCTAAGGGAGCAAACCCTAAACAGAAAAACATGTCAATGTGGCAGCATTAAGGGCAGTTGATGTATGGAACTCCCAACATCTCCCGACCAGCCACTGCAGGGACAAATAGTTTTGCGCCTGTCTTGACATGTTCTTGCCGATGCGAAACCTCTATTTGCTCCCCGAGAGAGTGCCGCTGGTAACTTGCAAAAGCCAGCAGCACTTCAACAGTTTTGCAGGCAGCTTTTATGAAAGCAGTCTTTGTCGCATCGCGACCGACAGCATGATGATGATGATGGATCCATTATGGTATATCACCTGACCACATTCTCCCAATGAGAATCAAGCATTTCCAGTCCCCATGGTTACAGTGATCTGCCCACCACCACCAAGCGGCGTGGCTCCCTTGGTCACCACCTGCCTTGAGCTGAGTGTGTGGTGATCCATGACTAGCAGAGGGGGGGGGGGGGTAGTGGGTACATCTCCAAGTGCCCCTTACACGCTATCTTACTAGCACTGTAGCAGCACAATGTCCATTTACCAATGAGTCAAGTACCACCAGCAACTACATAGACACATTTATGCACCTGGCCCTATATACCCTTTTCACAAATAGAACATTTGCGTTGCCCCACCAATCCATCATTATCAGAATATTTTACATATATATATGTAATTGCTATCAAATTAATGGATGGTTGAGTAAAGTGGTTTTTAATACAGCCAATTTGGCCCTGTCAGTAGTATTTCCCATAATTCATGGCCAAATGATAGGAAACTGCTATGTGATGCACTTGTTTCTCAAATCGTTTTTTGAGAAAAATCCCCCAGCCAAAATATTCTCGATTTGGCACGTTCTTTAGTATTTAACTTCTAAGTCTGGCCCTGACAATTAGTATTTAAATGTCAGAGATCTATGCTTTCAGGTGGCCCTGTTGGTCCTCTTAATTACAGGTCACAAAGGCCAAACTGTATTAGCTTTGACCATTGATAGACTGGAGTTATCAAGAGAAGAGGCAATTTTCGACCTCATAAAACTCATGAAATCAAACAGGACAGGAGACCCATTGTCCTCAGTGACATTAACTATTTTTCCTGGAGATAGGAAGCTGTGTGTAGTTACAGCTATTAATTATTACTTTGTACTGAGGAAATTAGGAAAAGCAAAAAGTTGTTGCTTAGCTTTTAGACCTCATGGACCTATCTCTACAGACACTAATGAGATGGACACTCAAATTACTAAAAATGAGCAGGAATAGACACTTCCCGTTTTGGGGCACACTCCATGAGAGGGGCAGTTGCTTCCAACACAAGGAACCTAGGTGTTCCATTTAATGCTATTCTTAAGAATGCAGGTTGGAAGATTTCCATTGCTTTTGCTAGAGATTATAACAAAATAGTGGAAAGGACCAATATGGCTACAACCTTGTTTAAGCATTGTTGGATAAATAAATAATCGGGACCTTTCAGTTTGCATGAGTCTCTCGTCAGATGGCACACCATACTGGTCTCTGTAATGCTTTGGTTGGATAGAAGCAGTTCATTGTACTATCAAGTGTGAGGATTTTGGTGTGTGTGGTGGAGGTGTAGGTGTGTGTGGTGGGGGTTGATAGTGTGTGTGGTGGGGGTTGACGGTGTGTGTGGTGGGGGTGTCAGTGGTTGGTGGTGGAGGTGTAGGGGTGTCTTGCAGAGCGGCACCTCACAATTTTTAGCATCCCTAAACCCCAACCACAGCCCTAAACCCCCATGACACACCCCATAACACACACACACATACCCCCTACACCCCACAACACACACCTACACCACACACAGACACTTACACCCTCACCACCACCACACACCTACACCACCAAACACATACCACACACCTACACCACCACCATACACCTACACCACATCCCTAAACCCCCACCATACACCTACACTCTCACCACACACCTACACCCCCACCACACACACCACCAACACACACACACCTACATCCTTCTATCCAACCATGATGGCCGACTTGGACTCGGAACGGGTGCTGGCACCAAGTGTATATCGAGAGAACTGGCTCATGAAAGCTCCCCATTGGCTCAAGTTAGTAATCGAATTTATGTCTGCGTAAACCTCACTGTGCTATGCCAGGAGTACAAGAACGAGGTGAAATAGATTAATTATGCGAGTACTTACGTAGTACAGTTGACGCATAATTGGTGTTTCACCAAGTTCGAGGACTTGGCTATTTATAGGAGAGTCCCACCCAACCCAACCCAGGGTGGACAAAGAGTGCTCTTACTGGACTGGAAGATTACTATTGTGCTAGATATTAATCTTTCACCAATTGTTGGATACGGCATAAATTCCAAGTGGGGTTAGGTAAAGGGTGCTGGATTCGGGGTACACCTACTTCTAATACATGCTTCAAACGGCGCAGCACTGTCAGTGTATACCAATATATATGAAACCCGGCTTCTGGAAATTTTGTGCGATTCCCTGACAGCGCTAAACCTATGGGAGAATATCCGCATTTCCGCTCTCCCCCCCCCCCCCCCCCCCCCCCGGAGATCACTTTCATCCGTCTCATAGAAGAGCAGTGGAAGAACTATTATTGTCGATAGCTGCATGATCTGTTGTAAAATACTCACATAGCATTTCCAACGACAACCTGCACTCTGGTGGTAGTGGCTAGAACTACTGTATTGTGTTAATACAATAACAGCTCACTGTGTGTGTTATCCATGGAAATGGTCTATTTCAGTATCACTTTAAGAGATGAGTGGTTGCATGTGTATGGATTGTCGTACATGGTTTGCTAAAACTAGTAAAAGCAAGATATGGTGGAAGGGAGGGACATGGTTACATAATAATTAACAGGCATTTGACCATGATCCTGTCAGGCATGAGGTATGGTATGCCTGTTGAAATACACAGGAGTAAAAAAAATACATGCGGTTCGCATTGTTCTCAACGGTACACTGGCTTCGAATTGACAGTGGATGGTTTGTACCTTATGTATGTCAACCATCGATGGAACGTCTCCCGAAAACCCCAACAAACAAAACAAAGTGAAGTGTACATGGTCAGTCTGGCCAAGTGGAGTGGGGATATATGTTTGCAGATTCCACCGTACCTGCTGGTGTGTGCGTGCGTGCGTGCATGCATGCATGCATGGTCTGTCTGGCCAAGTGGAGTGGGGATATATGTTTGCAGATTCCACCGTACCTGCTGGTGTGTGCATGCGTGCGTGCATGCATGCATGCATGGTCTGTCTGGCCAAGTGGAGTGGGGATATATGTTTGCAGATTCCACCGTACCTGCTGGTGTGTGGTTGTGGGAGGGGTGTGTGCTATTCGTTTCCATCAGTATACATATGTGGTTTAACCTTTCCTTTTCCCCGTTAAA
Organism: Branchipolynoe longqiensis; assembly: GCA_030323885.1. NCBI lineage: Eukaryota > Metazoa > Annelida > Polychaeta > Phyllodocida > Polynoidae > Branchipolynoe > Branchipolynoe longqiensis. The sequence continues at coordinate 51,060,759 of CM059193.1, read as the reverse complement.
ATAAAATGTTATTGAAGCATATTTATGTAAGTATAATTTGACTCTTTCTCTTTTAGGTGAGTCTTGATCGCTATGCTTGGTTTATTCAGACGGTAAGTAACTAATCTAATTCAAATTTGCACAATCGAATGGTTTGGAAGTTGAGATAAGTACATTGGGATGATGATTATACTTAGCTTTACTTTGAGGTTAGACGTTTTATTTTAAAGGATTAACTTTGGAAATATTTGAAATGGAAATAAGGAGAATACATTTCTTGGCATCCACATGAAGATGCTGTACATGGCCTTTGCTTGTGCATTTCCTAGCAAAGCGCGTAGTAAAAGAATACCAAAGTGCAATAATTGTGTAGGAGAGTGCACTGACCTCAGGCAAGGAGACAGATAGACAGGTAGGCGTGGTAGGGCACTGCATCAACGAGCTTTAGGTCGTATACCGTTAGCACACTAGCCCCAGAATGGCAAGAGATGTGAGTTAACTTTGAAGCCTGCTCTATGCACAACATTTCCCATCTTCATCGCCCCTCCTACAATTGTTTAATGAGTTTCACAAGTATCCGAACTGTATATGTAGAATCAAATCTAGTACGTGTTTTTGTTTTGAAAACTGGATGCTTTCATTAGCTTATGCCGTTGTGACAAGAAAATCCCTCCTCCCTTTTTATGAATGGATGTTGAACAGGGGTTTGAACTCCGACAATTTAACTTTCAATATTATATGTCCCGTGTTTCTGTATTGAATAATAATAATACATTTTTTAAACCCACATTGAGTTTTAATTTTCAATCTAGTTCTGTTATGTGTTATGGTGTTATAATTTAAAAAAAAAAATGAAAAGGATAACCAGGATATATTTGTACTGTTTGTAGAACATTTCCTGACTGGAGAACATTGTACATTTTTGTGTGACCACCCGAGGAGCTGTAGTATTTATAGTGACTAGGCTGTAGTCGTATAGATGATATTTATCACAGTTGGTGTTTGTAGGACTGCTGTCCTAGTTTCTTATAAAGTGGTCCTCACTAGCTGCCACATTGGCCACTATTGGCTGACTCATGCATTTTTCTTTCTTAGCAGAGATCACCCTTCCTCCTCCCCCCGCCCCCCGAATGCATTGGGTGTCAATAGACACATTCTACTCGAATGTGTGGATTTCACATCATGCTATGAATTCTACACATTCTAAGTACTCGTATGTGTAGATTTCATACCATTGTGCCATCAACGTTTTAATGTAAATAATATGAGGAATCTCTTTACCAATGTAACGCACAAGCAAACTTCAGAATCAGAACCATCAATCCCTTAAGGCCCTGTCACATTACGGCGTATGGTGGGAGCGTATGGCGGCGTAGCGGCATTACGTCATATACGTCGGCATACGCCGCATACGCTACTCATACGCTACTCATACGCTACTCATACGCCGCCAGTGCCGCAACATGCCGGCGTATGTGAAGCGTATGAGGCATACGCCGCCATACGCTTTCATAAATTCGTCCGTCCAATTTTTTTTGTGCATGCTCAAAAAAACACGACCTATGAGGGCGTATGGCCCATAATGTCAAAAAATGTCACAGCACGCTCCCATACGCTCCCATACGCTCCTCATACGCTCCTCGTACGCTCCTCATAGGTCCCCCATACGCTCAAACACACCCGAAAGTGGCACCAGCACGGCGTACGTAGGTTTTCAATACGCTCCCGCCATACGCCGTAATGTGACAGCCCCTTTAATCACGAGGGTCATTGGGGCACCACAGATGACTTTGCAATTAGTTTTCTCCATCTTTGTCCTGGGGCCAAATGTAAGAGTCACAATTTATAGGCTGCGGAGTTTAGGGCGGCCGGCGGGTTATCTATTGTCGGCGTTATTAAATGTGTCACGGGGGATGTATCAGTCCAAAGCGCGCGCGGGTTAGCTATTGTTTCAGTTATTTATAGATTTGGGAAATCCCTCTGCGATATTAGGCTCAAATCTATTCAATGCGACCATATTTAACAGAATTACATAGGTAATAAGTGAAATGTTGTCAATTTAACCCTAAATTCGAACCCTCCTTAAGGCTACCGCCGCATTGGCGGCGATATCAATAGTTATATTTTCGAATCGACGAACGTACAGTAAACAAACCGCTGCTGCCGCCAGTATGGCAAGGGAGGTCGATGCGGCGGCGGCGGCGATTTGTTTACTTTACATTCGTCGATTCGAAAATATAACCATTAATATCGCCGCCAATGCGGCGGTAGCCTTAAGGAGGGTTCGAATTTAGGGTTAAATTGACAACATTTCACTTATTCCCTATGTAATTCTGTTAAATATGGTCACATTGAATAGATTTGGCCCGAATCGGTCCCTAACCTGCACGTTTAATGACGTTATCCCTGGCTCACGTGGGAGTTAGTGACGGCGACGTTAACCCTCGAGGCGGTAGCCTAACCCGCCCTCATACATTGACACTTTCGCCGCTAACCAGGGAAATCCGCACGACGCGTGGGTTACGAGCCGTAACCCGGACTCTTACATTTGGCCCCTGTTCTCCACTGCCTTCTGGGACTTGCGAAACTCCATGCCTGTTCATTCCCTGACATTGTCTTCTTACCTTTTCCGTTGTCTGCCTTGTCTTCTTGCCCCTTTCACCTTGCCTTGCACATTGGTTTTGGCCAGCCCTGATTAATGGGAAATATGACCGTACCACTGCAGTTTGTCTCTTTACGATCGTCAGGTCTTCATGCGGTCCAAGTACCTGCTGGATCTTGGCACAGACTTCCATGTTGGTAACACGGTATTTGTATGAGAACAACTGGACTGTGTCAATTCCTGTAATTGTGGGTGTGTGTTGTGAAATAAATGTTGCTGTCATTTGACACGAATGTGACCATGTCAGATTTGTGTGTAAATTTCAGTGTAAACATAAATGTGATTAACCCATTTAAACAAGTGACTGAATAAATGCCACAAAACTTGCAACGTACCTATTGCCTTTGCTGCTGATAGGGCATTGAATTGTCACCAATCAATATATCAATCCCATCTTATAACGATGTTTACTTTGATTGAAACTTCTACTTGCTAAATAAAATAACCGCATAAGAAATAAAAACACCCATCTCCATTACTTCCGTATGTTTTATGTTGTCGCTTTCCTTGCAAAGTTCTCCGTCATCGCAGTGTGTAAAAAGAAACCACCTCTATATATGTCCTCAGGTGTGTGCCAACCGGAGTGTGTTCATTTGGGCTGGTTCGCCTTGACACCGGTCTCTGGTACTGAACATAATGATGCCACTACACCTGGGTCAATATTGCGGCAGTAACATTCCACGCATCGTCGTCTTTCACCAACAGCGTAGCACCCGAATCTGAAATGACTGATCTACTAGTAATACCCCAGTCACACTACTGCTTGCGCTCATAAAAAAAAGGGGGGGGGGGTGTTCGCAAAGTGGTTCTCAGTGGTATCTGATTTCCATGCGACCATTTTAGTCCTTACAATCAAAATTGTCGCCCAGAGGTCGGTGACCATTGCTTTGGTTGCAATGAGGGTTATTTGGTCCAAAGTTGTCGCAAGGTGTAGTGTGACTGAGACTTTATTTGTTGGCACTATTTACACTGGTTTTTATATCCCCGTTCCCAACACATACCCCACTTTGTAAAGCCAGTGTCATGAGGCTTCGACCAGTCCACAGGGTCGAGTGTGAGTTGACGGCCCGTTCTTGTGTATGGTGAATGGCAGAACGTCCCCTGCTGGGGAGGCTGGTGCGCGAATAGTGATCATGCGCCCCTGGTGATCATTGCGGGATAATGTTGAGTTAATAGTGACACACCCCCTGGTGGTCATGGTGGGATAATGGCCAGTTAATAGTGACACGCCCCCTGGTGATGGTGGGATAATAGTGAGTTATTAATGACATGCCCTGGTGGGATAATGGCGAGTTAATAGTGACATGCCCTGGTGGTCATGGTGGGATAATGGTGACTTATTAATGACATGCCCTGGTGGGATAATGGTGAGTTAATAGTGACATGCCCTGGTGGGATAAAGGCGAGTTATTAATGACATGCCCGCCCCCGGTGATCATGGCAAGATAATGGCGAGTTAATAGTGACATGCTGTGGTGATCATTGTGGGATAATGGCGAGTTAATAGTGACATTCCCCTGGTGGTCATGGTGGGATAATGTCGAGTTAATAGTGACATGCCCTAGTGGTCATGGCGGGGTAATGTTGAGTTAATAGTGACACGCCCCCTGGTGATGGTGGGATAATGGCGAGTTATTAATGACATGCCCTGGTGGTCATGGTGGGATAATGACGTGTTATTAGTGACATGTCCTGGTGGTCATGGGATAATGGCGAGTTAATAGTGGCACGCCCCCTGGTGATGGGATAAATGGTGAGTTAATAGTGACACCTCCTGGTGGGATAATGGCGAGTTAATAGTGACACACCCCCTGGTGATTATGTTGGGATAATATAATCATAGTGGTGAAAATGAGCGAATGATGTGTGAATAGTGGAACGCCCCCTGATGGGCATAATGCGCATCTGGCGGCATGGCCGAATGAGTGGCGTTCACCTCCTGTTTTGGTAGGTTTTTGGGATTCGAACCCTGGCCGAGTCAAACCAACAACTTAAAAATTGCTGCTTGCTGCTACCTAGCCTAAACGTTCACCCTTATTTGTATTGGGCAGGGAGCCACATAGACGGGTGGGCGTGGATGGTGATGACATCAGGGAGCCCAGGTGATGTAATGGTAAACAGACTGGACCGAAATGCAAGCGATGTGGGTTCGATTCCTGCTCTAGACGCAATATTTCCAATTTTGCGTCCCCCCCCCCACCCCCACCACCACCACCACCACCACCACCACCACCACCACCACCACCCACGACAATACCATTAATGTCACCGTGTGAGCCTGTGTCGCTGAGAGCAGACCAGACCAAACCAGACCAGACCAGACCAGACCATGTTGCGCAGTCAACCCAGGTTCGGTGTGTCCGAGGAAGCCTGCTCGGGTTACCGGCAGGCAAAAGGGTACAATGTTCACTTGGAGTAACGAACAATCTCCCTCTCTCCTCCCCCCGCCCCCTCACCCAGCACCTAGTGACGATGTCATGCGGACGAATAGAGGGAATGCACTGACGTCACTATAAACGGAAGTGCGGCCATTGTGGCGATAGTAACCACAATAATAAACCCATTGTCATTGTCAATGGCGGTGAGCAATCTTCATGCAGAAAAAGATTGATTTGATTGATTGGTGGTTGCTTTACGCCGTGTCGGCAGCATAGGCCATATTCACGGCGAGAAATGTTTGTTTTTTGTTCAAACCATCGCTTTTACATGTAAATCAATTATGTGCCAATAGACACTAATTAAATTAGAAAGCTCACAATCATATATCTGTGGTCAAGGGAAACAAATTCCCATAGAAAAAGAAAAGTTTCATTAATAATTAATAGAATCCATTTAGTAAACTATATAAGGTGGTACAGTCCAGCTGCCCTCAAAAAGGCTAAAATGTTTTCCTGTTTTACCTTAGTAAAAAGGTCATGCATACTGCCTGCAGTGTAGAACCGTTGGCGCAGGGCCAAAAAATCAACGCAACTTAGTAAAATGTGTTTGAGTGTCAGTGGGGACTGACACCCAATACATTCAGGGGGAGGTTCCCCCTTGAGCAGAAAAGCATGTGTAAGCCACGAGTGGCCAACACGGCAGAAAAAGTGAAATATCTCTAAAACCACACCACCTAGAAACAAACTGCTTGGAACACATACAGAAAACATTTTTAACAACCAGATTATATTAAAGTTATACCGTTAGGGTTCTGCATTTCTATTAATTTTGAATCAAATTGACGTGTTGCACTGCACATATTGGCAAACTCAATGCATTGTCAATGGCCGTGAGCAATCTTCAGACAGAAAACGTGAAATATCTCTAAAACCACATCACCTAGAAACAAACCGCTTGGAACACATACAGAAAACATATTCAATGAACAGATTATATTCAATTTATATGGTTAGGGTTCTGCATTTCTATTAATTTGGAATAAAACAGAAGCATGGACTATGTTACTGCAACCGACAGATTGTTTACTAGTCGATATCACCACAATGGCCGCACTTCCGATGGATGACGTAACGGGAATACCCTCTATATAGACATGTCTGGAACGACTGTTCTCTGACTGGTGGTGCTGGCAGTATAAGTAGGTCACTTGGCCGGTCCATTAAGTTTTCCATGGGGGGGGAGGGGGGTGCAAGACGGTGTCAGTGTCGAATGACTAGCTATAGAGGGGGTGTAATGACGTCACAAGACAACTTTTGGTGGCCATATTGGATTCTGTATGCCATATTGCAACTGTCTACATTGTGATTATTTACCGATTTGTTGGTTTATTTGTCACCGTTTTGAGCAGTTGGGCCTCAGAAGTTGTTGTTAAAGTGTTGTAAGTAAACACATTGGATGTAAACTGCCCAGAACCACACAGAACACAAGAAAACTCTGTTTTACTGCATCAGCATACATTCACAACATAGCTAGGTGAGGGTACTTGTAAACCAAGATGGCTGACCGCTGAGTGATGACCTTAGGTGCACTCCCTCTATAGTAGAAAGAACTTTGTATTTTAAAAAGCCACGCTAAGAAACTTATTACAATTGCCAGTTACATATGCGTGTGTTTGTTTTTATCTGGCCGCACAAAATGGCCGAGTGCATAGGACGCCTGCTTCCGGTGCGGGATCGTGGGATCAATCCTTGGCGGAGTCAAATCAGGTTTGACAACCTGTATCACTTAGCACCCGTTTAACACTGAGGCCCTAATGGAATGCCAAAAAGTGACAAACTCGAAGCCATCGGATTATGCAATTTTAAATATCCCAAACTAACAGGTGTCTTTGAACAATTCAGTCATGTTCTTCCTGTACTAAGTGCAATCCGTTAAACTCGAAAACACTGAAAGTATCCCATAGGCTTAGCATTGTCAGGGAATCACGAGAGAAAGCTGCAGCTTGTTTCACCCAGTCCTCTCCAAGCAGTTATTGGAATGTGCCTCTGACGATCCTTTTTTTATTTTATTTTATTTTTTAAAGGAAGGACCCTCCCAAAAAACACGTCAATGCTTGGAGAACCTTCTGTCATTCCTTTGACTGTATTAATATTACTGCTCACCTCGCCATCCATTTCCGTTTTAAGTTGTTTAAACATTTTTATCGACGATCACTTTCATCCCTGCAATATTTCTAGTTTATTGTATTTATGTAAGTAGGTTATTATTACTATAATATAGTAATAATAACCTACATACATTTCTCTTTTTGTTCATCCCCCGGTCGTCGCGCTATAATCCTGGTTTGTCTGCAGGGATTGTGTGAGACTAGCCTGCAGTAAATACATAATAACGGTAGGCACACGCCACATAGACATGTAATGGTGGATCAAGGCATTATCTATCATGTGTATAATAAATAATGCAGCACATTCTAATATTCTCAATTTTATCTGTGTGTGTGTTTTAATAGTTATGTGGATATCCACTTGTCCATGTCTTGGCGGCCGAATTGGTAAGAGCGCAGGCTTCCCATGCAGAAGGTCGGGAGTTTGAATTCCGGCCGGGTGAAACCAACGATGTACAAAATGAATACTCGTCGCTACCTAACCTGGCACTCGCCATTACTAGGACAGGGCAAGGACTGGTTACCCCCGTATCACGTGGTGACTTGAGTGGAAAATCCGGTCACGGTGCCGACAGCCTGGTCTCCCACCAGTAGGGCAACAATGTACAGTCGCCACGAGTATGCACTGACGCAAGTCGATACCCATCCTGATATGACCTTAGATGATGCACGGATGTAAAACCCCAACAAACAAGAAGAAGGCGCCTCCCACGGGGTGGCTGCACAGTGGGTGTGTCCGCTTGGTGGGTGCCGGCACTGTGTAAATGTCCCACGGTGCTGTTTTATTACTGTCGGTCGTGTTATACTTCTAACCCAGTGTTATGTTGCTGGAACACCTGTCTGTATCTTGACGACGAAACGAGAATCTTCTAAGGAATTAATAAGAGGATTAGCGTTTGATTAAATAAATTGTCTGCATGTGGACGTGTCATTGTGACATTGAGCTGCATATTTGCATGTTATGTGACCTTGACCTATCTATTTGTGTGTTATGACCTTGAGCTATCTATGTGCGTGTTATATGACCGTGAGCTATCTATTTGCGTGTTATATGACCTTGAGCTACCTATTTGCGTGTTATATGACCTTGAGCTACCCATTTGCGTGTTATATGACCTTGAGCTACCTATTTGCGTGTTATATGACATTGATCTTCATTTTGATTTCATGTGACGTTGATCTGCATATTGCCATACTGCTATCACGTTGATCTGCACATTATTGGTGTCATGTGACGTTGATCTGCATGTTGGTGTCATGTGACGTTGATCTGCATAGTGGTGTCATGTGACGTTGATCTGCATGTTGGTGTCATGTGACGTTGATCTGCACATTATTGGTGTCATGTGACGTTGATCTGCATGTTGGTGTCATGTGACGTTGATCTGCACATTATTGGTGTCATGTGACGTTGATCTGCATGTTGGTGTCATGTGACGTTGATCTGCATGTTGGTGTCATGTGACATTGATCTGCATATTGGTGTCATGTGACCTGCATGTTGGTGTGATCATGTGAAATTGATATGCGCATTGCCATTCTGTATGACTCTGATCTGCGCATTAACATTGACGCTCATCTGCATGTGTCAGATGTTTAGCGCAGTTATTTGCGGAAGTGCAACATTGATGGATCTTCAGCCTGTTGTCCACCATGCATACCCGGCGCTTCCTGCTAGCCGTGAATGTCGAACGGAATCTTGATGAATCGGGGCCAATTAATGGAAGGCTTACTGCCTCTATAATTATAACGACCGGAAGTTGGGGACGGGAGGGGGAGGGAGGTCAGTGTTAATATTTAACTACTGTCACATCGAGTGTGGCCTGTGAGTGGAACCTTCCACCTCATTTAACACGTGGGATGCGTGGCACTGGCTGCACTACCTACTTACACTGTGACAGTGCGGTGCGCCATGTAACAATGTAAGTGCGTATTGTAGTTCAACTGTGCGGGTTGTTCCTTCTTGTCCCATTTATTCTGCTCCAAGTTGCATTGCAAGTGTTTCTCCTCACCGCCAACTAGTTAGTCACGATATAATTGTTAAAGAGCAGCCGCTTCATAATGTAGAGCTAAACACAACAGTTTGTGACCTTACTATAAAAAGGTTCTAATTGTCAAAGTGACCAAATTGGTGTTATGGATGTAAAAATGTTCTATCTACAAAAGGTTATCATGCAGTTACACAACTGTTTCTCAACTGGTATTTGTAACTGAGATATATTAAAAATAAATTTGTTCTATCTGCTTTGCTTGCTTTGCACATCTTCAGTCCTCATTCTCTCGGCAAATCACCAGAGTTTGTGATTTATTTTTTGTATGATTTTTGTCACACATATGTTATAGTTTAGTTGGCTGTCCAGCTCAAGACCTAAGCATTTGTAGTGCTTTACTTTTTCCAGCACAAACTGGTTTCCTAGTTTGCACTGGGTGTTACTTTCCGGTAGTGGTCTATGTGAAAAGAGGACTGTTTTGGATTTGCTGGCATTTATGGTCATTTTATTAGATTCGCACCAGTCATCCAGTTGCTGTAGTAATTTATTTAGTTTATTTGTTATCTCTTCCTCAGTGTTGCCCACAGCATATATGACCTTATCATCTGTATATAGAATGGAGGCATTCAGTGTCTAGCCACTTCTCTAGGTTATTTATGTAAATTATGAAGAGTAGTGGTCCTAGGACTGACCCTTGTGGGACTCCACATGTAATTGGTTTGCATTCTGATATGCTATTTTCTACTTTGTTTTTTTGTTCCCTATTTCTCAGGTAGTATTCGATCCATTTTTTAATGGCTGATTTTATGCCTATTTGGTTGAGTTTTTGGAGTAGTAGTAGATATCCCAAGTCATTTTCACAATTCAATAGAAAGTACCATATTTTGATATAGTTCAACAGCTGTTACCAGGAGAAGTTAAATGACACAAAGTTGATTAAAATCGGATGATTAGTTAAAACGTTGTAGGCTTTTTAATATGGACAAAAATGATGGAAAAATCGCCTATTTTAGCATTTTACATGAAATCCACATTTCAGACCTCACTAATTAACAAATTAATGGCCACATGAACTTGTATTTCAGGAATTTGTGTTATCTATATGCATATATCAAGTCTATTTTTTCTCAGAGTAATGACATAATTATTCTTCGAGATATTGGCCATTCAAAATGACAAATAACACAAATTGCCACTTGTCAATATGAGAAATTAGGAGGTATGAGTTACGTAAATGCTTATATTTAAAGAAATACACAACCAATATTCTTGAAACTTCACCTGACTACCCAGAATATCATGTAGTAAAAATAAGTTACCACAAACAAACAAATATTATTATAGTTTCAGAATAATCATGTTAATTGTTGAGAAATTCGACATAAATTTCGATTTTTCATACCAATTAAGGGGTGAGATTTACAATTTCGACTGTAGTTTGAAAAGTATACACCCAATTTTCCTAAAATTGCAACCAGCTCTTTATAATAACATGCCTTACAACTTAGTAATTCAAATATAATATAAACGAACGAACCAGACGGGATGGCCGAATGAGTTAGAGCATCCATCTCCCATGCTGGTAGATCATGGGGTCGTGGGTTCGAACCCCAGTCGAGTCAAACCAATGACTTAAAAATTGATACTTGTCGCTTCCTAGCCAGGTGCTCGGCATTATTAGGACGAGGCAAGGACTGGTGTACTCAGTGTCAGGATAATGTGACTGAGTGGGATACCAGATCATGGTGCCATCGGCCTGGTTTCCCAGTGGGACAGCACTATAAAGTCGCCATGAGTGCGCACTGTCACAGGTCGGTACCCATCCTGATATGACCTTAGATGTTGCTAGGACGTAAAACAACAAACAAACATAATATAAACGACAGCATAGGTGATTTTCAACCCTGAGAACGGCCTTGAAACATGGTAGTGCGAATCATGATTCACTGCAAAAAACTAACCTTTTAAATGCTCAGTAGCACATACATTACATTAATACACACCAATTAAATTAGTGTCGAATGAAAGAACACAAATTGGTGTATTTCTTTATTTAATATAACACCAATTGTGCATATTAGAGCAGTTTGAAAACACCCTTTCTGTTGGTGCACTGACCCAATTCCAGTGCCTCGGGTGACCTGTATTGGGATACCTATATACAGTAGAGCCAGTATTTATTTTCTCTTGCGTTCGCACATTTTTGCGCATTTCCCCATGCAGGGCAGACAAAAATAATTGTATTATTTAAATAGAGGACAAAAGTAGGTTTCTAATGATATAAAAAAAATTATATTTAGACTTATGACCTACACAAAAGAAATAAAGTAAAGCTACTAGAAAACAGAAGAATAATCCACCTAAAAACATTATCATATGGATATAGCCAAGACATAAAGCCTCTAACTCAACCACTAAGGGACACCAGAGCAAGCAAGGCACCACTACTAAGGCAGACCAGAAGCCGGATCAAAGCCCATGAAAGGAGCACCCTGGAAATGGCCGCCAAGGCATGGAATGCCCAAACGGTGAAAGAAAGACAAATCCCTGACCTAAAAACATACAAAAAATATCTCTACAAAATAAAAACTGGAAACCCCAACTGAACTGCACCACAAGGGGGCAGGTGATATGTCACGGCCCACAAACTGGACAGCCCAGGGCGAGACAACCGGAAATACAAAAGCCAGATAACATATCCAACAACAATATAAATCAAATCAAATTCAACAAACATAACTCAACCATCTATTACGTAGAAAAAGCGGAAAACTCTTCCCAAGAAAACCCCAAAACACTAACATAGAACCTTAAGAAAACAACTAACATAGTAATAAGAATAGAACAAAAATACGACGAAACATACCAACAGACTATCTATCTGCTACTGAAATGCAGACAATCAAATAACTTATCAGCAGCTACTGCTTGGTAAGACAACACCAAAACTACAGCTGGCCAGCATTGAAAACAAGCCTGGGTACCCGGGCTTACATGCTATGGACAGTATAAATACAGCCTCAATAAAAAAATATTTCTCTTCAATATTCTCATTGATGTTTGATACTAAAATGTGGCTAAGAATCCCCTCTATATTGAACATGTAGGACCTATGGGGCCTTGCACAACTTGAATTGAATGTTACCACAACAATTCTTGATGATCTGGAGCTACGGCCAAAATGTCTGAAATGCACAAATTTGGCTCTCCAATATACACTTTTTTACTCAAATTCGGAACAGTGACAGAAATAATAAATAACACGTCCATAAAGAGCAGTGTATAAGCTATTATTCCATATACATTTCATTTCAATGGGTAGAATCTTAGATGAACTATAGTGAGTTTAAAATGAGCTTTTATTGGTGCCAAATGATGCATTTCCACCACCATACAGCGCTCTCTTGGGATACCTCGTAGTAGTATCTTGTGGTCTACTGTGTCAAAAGCCTTGCTGAAGTCTATGAATGCTACCCCTGATATTTTGTTGTTCACTGAGGCCAGTAAGTCACTGCTGAGGGCTATGGTTTTTGATGTGGAGTGGAGTTTTCTGAAGCCCCCTTTTCTCGAGTTTAGTATATTATTTTTGTCCAGGTGTTCATTTATGTGCTTGTGTAGTATTTTTTCAATCAATTTGCCTGGGGCCTGTAGGATTGATATGGGTCTGTAGTTGCCCATGCTTTGTTTATCTTCACCTTTATGGATGGGGGTGATAGTGGCCATTTTCCAGGCTTCAACAAATTTACCTTGTTCGAAAGAGGCATTAAATAAGTCTTGTATGGTTTCTGGGATGGCTTGTAGAGCATGTTTTAATACTTTAGTTGGGATATTTTCTATACAACTTGGTTTATTTCTGTCTATGTTCTGTATTCGTTGTTGTAATTCTTTTGCATTAGTTATGCAAGTGGGGATTTCATCTTGTATTTGTTCTGACTTGTTTTCCCAATCCCGTATGAATTTTGTTGATAGTTTTTGTCCCATCAAGGCAAAGTGTCTGCTACCTGTAGGTTTGCTAGTGTGCTGCCTTTCACATTTGTAAGTGCTATGCAGTCTTTAGATTTATTGTTGGGGAATAGTAGATTTACATTTTTCCAGACTTTGTTTGTGTTACTACCCCATTGATCATCTTGGGTTATTATGTGTTTTTGTTGTTGCTGTTCTGACATCTTTCTGGGACTGATTCCTAGCTGTGTTGTAGGCTAGTCTATCTACTGGGGTGTTGGTGCTTTTTGCCAGGTTCCCTAGTTTTCTTTTGATTTCTACCTGGGCTATTAGCTCATTGTTCACCCATGGATCTTGTTTTTTCTTTATTTTTCTTTTTTTTATTGGCCACATTTGGTTTAGTGAGGTTGTTATTTCCATAATGATATTGTTCCAGAAAATGTTAATATAATTTTTGTTACTATTTTAGATTTTTTGACTCTAGGGGTTTTTCTAGTGATTCTTTTGAATAGTTGACCAGTGATCTACCCATCTTGTATTCATATTGATATTTTTTTTTAATTGTCTGATTACGGATATTAGCTCATGGTCACTAATACCCCAGCTTCTGGTGCCCCATTTTGTTGCATGGTTGGAGTTGTTAGTATTATGTCAATTGCCGATCTACTTTCACTGACTCTGGTATTTTCTGTGATTATCTGTTGAAGGCCTATGGTTTTGATAGTGCTGCAGCATCAGTTTGTTTTTTCATTTGAGTTGTAGTTTATATTAAAATCGCCCAGAATGAAAATGTCTGCAGTTGTTAATTTTTGTACTCCACTAACACCTTTTTCAAGGGCCTCAAGGAAGCTGTCTATGTTTCATGTTGGTGTTCTGTACATACTTGCTATGGCTGTGTTTGCTTGCTTATCATTTTTTATTAAGCATCATACAGGTTCTATGTGTTGTTCTGAAATATTTGCTGTTTCTAGTGTTTCAGCATCTAAGTTTTTGGGGAGTAGAATATAGCTACACCCCCCACCTTTGTTTGTTGTGTTTCATTTAATGTTTTTCTGTACAAGCCTATGTCCATTTATGTTGAGAATATTGTTGTGGTGTTTATCACTGTACATTGTTAGTACATCAATGTCTTCATGTTTTAGGTGTAGTTTTATCAGGTCTAGTTAATTGTTAGATACAAGATTCACCCCGAACTGCTGCAGTAGGGGTGCAAACCAACCCTATGTAAAAGCTGTCGAAAATGCGGGTCAAAGAATTGAGAGCCTAATTTCACAATCTAAGAAGCAACAATTATTATTTACATATGTCTTATTGATAGCCTGCTACCTTTGAGTTGAAAAATATAATAAAATATCTAGTTTAATAAGATTTAAAAGTGAAATCGACGGCATTCTGCGGCCGCCATCTTGTCTTTTTGCATTCTCTCCCATTTCACCAACTCTGTGCCTATAGAAGTGTCCATTTGATACTGGAGGCAGGCATTCTACTCTCTGTTCCATACTAAAGCTATTTTCGTCCGTATTTAGACTACGTTGTCGTTCACCCATGTACTGCGAGTACCGGGTGAATCCTTTATCTAGTTAATTGTATGCACTCTGGTAGTTTAAGTGGGCGAAGTGTGTGCCCTGCCTAGTCTGTACTCAATTTCCTCAACCATGGATAATGCAGTGGATGTCGGATTATGCGAGTTTAGTTTTATTTAGTTTTATATTTATTTAGTTTGTTTATGTGTTATTAGGTTACTGAGGTGCATATACCAGTGATTGGGCATGTGTGACCGCCTTGAGATAATAACAGCATTTATGTAACCTGTGTAAAGGGAAGAGAGGTACATGTTTTGCTATTGTGTTAGTTACATGAAATACCTTAGCATTATTTTTAGGTAAGTAGTGGGTTATTTGATAGAAGATGGGAAGATAAGCATAGTTGGCACCCTATTATGTGAATATTTATTTAGATTAAAATTACAGCAGCTTTGCACAATGTCGCGGGGAAGTATTATTTACGTGCTTAAAATACAAATAGCGCATAAGACAGGTATTTTTTCAGTAGGTTGACATTATAGCCAGGTAGAACTGCATATTAGATGTATATTCACCGGTTAAAATGACAATTGGCACCCCGTAACACATGTAGTTTAACATCCATGATGAAGATGAGAGTAATATTACAGTTTAGCACCTCACGGTGCCAAGTGTTTACTTACATGATTAAAATTACAGCTAGCACCCCATACTGTACCTGTTTTACTCATGAGATTAAAATTGCGGTGACCACCCCATAATGCAAGCGTTTAGTCGAGAGATAAACTTGGCAGTTCCTCTCCTCTCTCCTCTCCTCTCCTCTCCTCTCCTCTCCTCTCCTCTCCTCTCCTCTCCTCTCCTCTCCTCTCCTCTCCTCTCCTCTCCTCTCCTCCCCTCTCCTCTCCTCTCTCTCGCACTCCCCTCCCCCTCTTCCCTCCCCCCTCCCCCCTCCCCTCCCCTCTCCCACCCCTCCCCTCCCCTCCTCCTCCCCTCCCCTCCCCTCCCCTCCCCTCCCCTCCCCTCCCCTCCCCTCCCCTCCCCCAAGGCAAGTCACGAGTGCCGGTGCGGTGTGTGCTTAATTCGAGATTGTACACTTGTGCCTCAGCCTGTGTGCTCGGACATGCCTCAGCTATCACCAGGAATGCGGCCTGTGTGAAGGGGGTGTGTCCTTAGCCTCAGACACCAGGGGCTGAACTAGTAGCATTCTCTAATAAACGTGTAGAATCTACATGTTATTTAAAGAATAATGTCATCAAATAATTGGTTCTTCTGTTTGAAAGGGTTGGGTGAGAAATGGGTACTGGTAATATATTATGGTGTCTAATAGAAGTGGTGAGGTTACAACGGTCAGGTCAGCAAGTTCGGTAGCCAGGTCAGTCTGGATGGTGGGCACCAATGACAGGTAGTCTGGTCAGTCTGGGTGGTGGGTAGCAACGGCAGGTAGTCAGGACCGTTAATGGTTTGACCGGATCCACCGCAAATACACAGGTTTCCGGTTTTAATGCTATGATGGCAGCAGCCGCTCTGGTCATGCTTATGCGTTTTCGTTTGGACGGACGGGATCCAAATGCGCCAGGCTCTGGGCGATCCCGAGCCATCCGCCAGTGCATACACTGCGAAACGGCTAACGTTAAGCCCAGAACCTGGTGCATTTGCGGCGGATCCCATCAAACCGTTAATGCTCAGGCCGGGCTGGATCATAGAATATGCAGTTTGTCATAGGCGAGTGTACAAACTGATATGGTTCTATGACCCTGGGCCATCCTCTGGCGCATACACTGCGGAACGGCTGCCGTCGTCATAGAGTTAAGCCCAGAACTCAGCGCATTTTCAATGGATCCTGTCCAAACGATAATGTATAGGCGCGACCAGAACGGCTTCAGCCATCATTAAAACTGGAAACCTGTGAATTTGCAGTGGATCTCATTAAACCATTAATGCTCAGGCCCAGCTGATGTGGCCAGCATGGAACGGCTGCTGCATTAGCTAATACAAAAGATCTGAAAGTCAAAATCTTTCAAATGCACATGTATATCACATAGTTGAATTCTGGAAAGTTCAACATAGTTGAATTCTGGTCAATGCTTGCGCCATCTAACACTGTCAATCGTCGACGGAAAGTCTTAATGGGAGCGTTGGCTTGCGCCGTGTTTCGCCGTCAAAAGTATGAACGGGCCTTAAATGATAGTGTTTTGAACCTACCTTTAACTAAGTTGAAAACACTACAGGGCCCATATGTATGAGCCAATTTTTAACCGGACCGGGGTTAAAGCAGGGTGCCGGGTTATCTAACCCCGGGGTTCCAAATGTGTCAAGGCGGATGTATGGGTCCAAAGCGCGGGCGGGTTAGCTAACGTTTCAGTTTATTTATAGATTTGGGAAATCCCTCTGTGTCTGTTTACATTCGTCGATTGGACAATATGAATAATGCCGCCGATATAGCTGCTACGTTAATCTCGCTTCGATTTTAGGGTTAATTTAATGAAATTTCACGATTTGAGTATGTAATTCTGTTAAATATGATCGCATTGAATAGATTTGGGCCCAATATATTGGCGGCGATGGTGGCAGCCATTTTTATTTGAAGTTGGACAGTATGGATATCGACGTCGCTGCATTGGCGGGGATTTGTTTACTTTACATTCGTCGATTCGAAAATATTAATATCGCCGCCGTTACGGCATCAGCGTTAATCTCGCTTCGATTTTAAGGTTAATTTGAATAAATTTCACTTATTGCGTGTCTAATTCTGTTAAATATGATCGCATTGAATAGATTTGGCCATAATCGGTGCCTAACCCCACCTTTAACCCGGGGTTAGGGCAGGCGACTTTACGCTCGCTGAGTTAGTTTAACCCGGACACATACATACGCAGTTTTCGCCGCTAACCCGGGAAATCCGCACGCTGGAGGGTTACGACCGCTAACCCGGGCTCATACATATGGGCCCTGTAGTCTTTTGAACCTAGATTGAAAACACTGCCGTAGTGTTGTTGTGGGGTAGTGTTTTGCATTTACTACACCTGTACAGAACGGACGAACTAAATATACCTACCTAAGAGGCATCTGTAAGATAGTTGGTTAGTTGTTGGAGTTTTACGTCCTGGCAACATCTAAGGTCATATCAGGATGGGTACCGGCTTGTGATAGTATGCCCTTATGGCGACTTTATAGTGCTGCCCCACTGGAAAATCAGGCTGCTGGTACCATGACCCGATATCCCACTATTACATTATCCTGACATTGAGCTAACCAGTCCTTGCCCTATCCTATTCATTCCGAGCGTCAGGCTAGGAAGCCACACTTATCAGTTTGATAAGTCATTGGTTTGACTCGATCGGACACCAAACTACCTATCTTCCACACGTGAGGTCCGCGCTCTACCGATTCGGCCACCACGCCCGGTGATACGTAAGATACAAATCTAAAATACATATGTAGGATACATATAAATCCTATTCGTGGGTAGGTTATATAAAGCCCCAGTCGCACTACGGCTTGCGACCACTGACAACCATTTTGCAACAACAAAAAACCCACTGGTCCAACCGGACAATGGTTAGGCATTTCACCAGATGTCAACCCAGGCCTCTTGAACTTGATTTTGTTGTTGTTTGTTTTTTAATCTCAAACAAGTAGTAAGTAGGTAGTAAGTATGGCTTCCTCCAAAGGGGTGAGGTGATCTTCCAGCCGAGCAACCAATTTTACATTAAATTAAAAGTTTATACTTATGCAAAATACATTGTTTATAACAAATGCCGGTAGGTTCTGTGTCTGGCAACTGGCACCGTGTTTTGTATAATAAAACCACAAACTTCATCTGGTCGGTGAGGTGTGCGTGTGCGTGTGCATGTGCGTGCATACACTCTTCTGTGAGTGAGCCTCGTTCTGGTGATCACCATTGCTACCAGCCTGGCTGCTTGTTACTACATTATCCGCCGTGTCAGAGGGAGGGTGAGTCGCGCCATAGATGTCGCAGGTTCTGTAGCAATGTGTCCCGCACCCAAAGTAGGCCGCGTATGTGAACATTCATAAGTCACGTGGAAATGGAAGTTGATGTGCGCATGCGCCGTAGGTGATGTGTTTACAGGCGGCAGGTCGTGCGTGCGACTTTTGCGTCTTTACCTTTAAACAACAGGCAACTCTGGGCCTCTACACCTGCTGACTGTTGCCATCATTAGCTCTCAGAACTTTCCCTCGTCTCTCCCCTCTCCCACTCCCACCCCCACTCCCCCTCACCCCCGTCACCCCACCCCTTTCTCCCTATCTAAGTTTATAATGGGAAAGCGTAATCTTTTTCTCCTAAATTGTGCCATTGTGTGAATCGCAACATATTACGCGCATAGCACATTTCCACTTGGGATTTGTGGCATAGAGAGCCTAATCATATGGCCTCTCTCTCTCTCCCTCTCTCTCTCTCTCCCTCTCTCGCTCTCTCTCTCTCTCCCTCTCTCTCCCTCTCTCTCTCCCTCTCTCTCTCCCTCTCTCTCCTCTCCTCTCCCTCTCTCTCTCCCTCTCTCTCTCTCCCTCTCTCTCTCCCTCTCCCTCTCCCCTCCCTCTCCTCTCCCTCGCTCTCTCCCTCTCGCCCTCCCTCTCTCCTCTCCCTCTCTCTCCCCCTCTCCTCCCTCCCTCTCCCCCTCCCCTCCCTCTCTCTCCCCCCCTCTCCTCCCTCCCTCCCCTCTCCCCTCCCCTCCCCCTCCTCCTCCCTCTCCCCTCTCTCCCTCCCTCTCGCCCTCTCTCCCCTTCCTCTCTCCCCCTCCTCTCTGCCCTTCCTCTCTCCCCCCCCCCCCCTCTCCCCCCCCCTCCCTCCCCCCTTCCCCTCCCACTCCCCTCCCCCCTGTCTAGTCATGCCACCAGAGCTTTCGCCGCAGGGAACCTGATTCCATTAATCTGCATGATCAGTGGCGTAGGTTGTGATGTTAATTCCGTGTTCCCGTGGAGCCGTGGAACCTGTGCTATCTCTTCGTGGGGGAGCGGGGGGTGGCTGACTGTTGCCATCATTAGCTCTCAGAACTTTCCCTCGTCTCTCCCCTCTCCCACTCCCACCCCCACTCCCCCTCACCCCCGTCACCCCACCCCTTGCCCCACCCCTTTCTCCCTATCTAAGTTTATAATGGGAAAGCGTAATCTTTTTCTCCTAAATTGTGCCATTGTGTGAATCGCAACATATTACGCGCATAGCACATTTCCACTTGGGATTTGTGGCATAGAGAGCCTAATCATATGGCCTCTCTCTCTCTCCCTCTCTCTCTCCCTCTCTCTCTCCCTCTCCCCCTCTCTCTCCCTCTCTCCCTCCCTCTCCCCCTCTCTCTCCCTTCCCTCTCCCTCTCTCCCTTCCTCCCCCCCCCCCCTCCTCCCCTCCCTCCCCCCTTCCCCTCCCACTCCCCTCCCACCTGTCTAGTCATGCCACCAGAGCTTTCGCCGCAGGGAACCTGGTTCCATTAATCTGCATGATCAGTGGCGTAGGTTGTGATGTTAATTCCGTGTTCCCGTGGAGCCATGGAACCTGTGCTATCTCTTCGTGGGGGAGCGGGGGGTGGGTGCGTTGAACACAGATGAAGCTTTGTGGTGGCGATGCATGTATGTGCGCGTGTGTACTTAGTTATGAGGAGCGGGGGGTGGGTTTAATGCTGGCATTATTAACATACCTGCCTTATCAACTCTCACCCGAGCACACAGATAACCAATGCTATTCGCAACCAGCCTGATAAGGTACCAAAGTCCACACAACTTGTATGACACCATGTTTGAGCATACCAGACGGGATGGCCGAATGAGTTAGAGCGTCCGTCTCCCGTGCTGGTAGATCGTGGGGTCGTGGGTTCGAACCCTGGTCGAGTCAAACCAATGACTTAAACATTGATACTTGTTGCTTCCTAGCCAGGCGCTCGACATTATTAGGACAGGGCAAGGACTGGTGTGCTCAGTGTCAGGATAATGTGACTGAGTGGGTTACCAGGTCATGGTGCCAGCGGCTTGGTTTCCCAGTGTGACATCACTATAAAGTCGCCATGAGTGTGCACTGTCACAAGTCGGTACCCGTCCTGATATGACCTTAGATGTTGTCTTTTAGGGTATCTGATTTTTAGTTAGCTTAATTAGAGTCAATGGAAACTTGTTTGGGGATAGCATCGGCAGCTCTGTGCATGCTCGCCGAGTTTGTTTTCATCCAATCTGAGAATCTGAGGTACTCCCCTCCCTAAAATTGATACCTTGGTGAGCAAAGTGACCTGAGCTAAAAATAACCACCAATGAAAGACATTAAAAAACTAGGCTTCATTAGCATATCAAGCATGGCTGTTTTTAAGTGGGAAATTTGATTGAACTGAAGGAGTGAAATCAATCCTCCTTGAAAATTGATCAGGATCGTGCTGAAAATTATATCATCAGAAAGCCCAAGTCTTCCTCTACCTAACCAGAACAATATTTGGTTGAGATTTGTATCATGCTCATCAAGGTTGGTCTGAGAAGTGACTGGTGCTAGAATGTTGCTATTGTCAGCTCACGATGCCTAAAAGTGAATTTTGTCTTTCTTTCTCTGATCAGTTAGAAAATTATGTGATCATGTAAAGCTTTTAATTCTGGTTATTTTGGTATAAAGATTGCAGTGATAGGACAATTAGAACAGGAGTTATGCTATTTTTCTTAATTTTACTGAATTTATTATTGGTGGTTGCTGTAAATTAAGGAATTTAGCAAGTTTGACATGAAATTTCAAAAAGAATACTAACAGTGATGGTCTGTAAAAAATTGAGCTTCTTATTTGTACTATAGAGAATGAGATTCTTTAATATTGGACAGATCATATGCAAAATACTTCCAGGTGGGACCCTAAAAACCAAGATTTGGCTAATTTGGAAATGTGCATAAATTGTGGTAAAAAAATCAATCTTTAAACAGTCATAACTTTGCAGCTATTCAATCGATCTAAATGATTGTTATATCATTGAGATCCGATTTAAAAGATATGTACAGATATATAACTTGTAATACTGACGACCTGTTGAAAAAAAATCACTTTGGAGTACCTACTGTATCCCAGGATTGCTGAGCAACAGGCGCAGTGGCAACACATTTCAGTTTTGCTAAGTCTTTGTTTGATTCGGCCAGTGATTGATTGAATGCCCCCCCCCCCTCCCCATCCCCCACCCTGCAGATTTCCTCTTTTTCTTTCTTTGGTCAGTAATCACATTTATACCTGAAGAAAAACTCCTCCGGTGTTCCCACGTCTGTTAGGGATGGAAACAGCCGGTGGCGACGCCATAGATCAGATCGCGAGTGGGAGGGTACAGGAAGGTGGATAGAGAAGCAACGGTTATACACCACACATATACTAATAATGAAGTGATTCCCTTTCTCGCCTTTATACTAGCATAATGCGTTACTCATCACATATTAATATTGTACCAGGTACAATTGAGGTTACCTTTCCCTTTTAAAAAATGTATTTACAGTGCAGTTATATTTGTTATCCCCATGGATAGGAGGAGTACATGAGGCAGAGGAAACAATAGTCCATTACTGAAATGGAATATCAATGAGCGAATAAAAGGACTCTCCCTGGTGCTGGATGTCTCCGCGCGTCATACAGTAATGAGTAATTACAATTTAGTGGCAGAGACAAACAAAGCTGGTCACGGGAGCCAGGTATTGACAAGTCACTGTCCGCTCAGAATAGGTCACCTGGCCCATAACAAACAATGTGACTCATGAGGAATCGGTCATTTAATAATAGTGCAGGTAATAATGCCAGCAGCAGCACAATTAAGTCTGGAGTGGATCTTTAAACGAGATAGGGGATTGGATTTGTTTGTTATTTTATGTCCTAGCAATATCGAGGGTCTGATCAGGACGGGTACCGACTTGTGACAGTGTACACTTGGTTGTTCGCGTTTTACGTGCTGGCAACATCTAAGGTCATATCAAGATGTGTACCGACTTGTGATAATGTACACTCATGGCGACTTCATAGTGCTGCCTCACTGGGAGACCATCCTACTGGCACCCTAACCCAATGTCCGACACAGTCACATTATCCTGATACTGTCCTATCCTATTAATGCAGAGCGACGAGTATCAATTTTGTATGTCATTGGTTTGACTCAAACGGGAATAGAACTCCCGACCTTCCGCATGGGAAGCATGCCCTGTAGTGATTCGGGCCCCGCGTCCGGTGAGTGGGTACTGGAGGGGGGTGAGATAGATTTGAGGTCAATACTTCACTACTGTGGTGCAAGACTAGGAAACTAGTGTGGTAGTCTGCGCTGTCTTGGCAGGTAAGGAGCCACATGGGCAGGTAGGAATGGGCAGGCTGATTGCATGAATGCTCGATAGCGTAATGCTTAGGACGCTTGCCCTGTAATGTCGGAAATGTGGGTTCATGTGCCGCTCTAAGCGTTGTATTTTCCATTTGTTTGCGACATCTACGTGACACTATTCCAGTCACACCATTATCTACTCCTACTCCTACTCTTCCTCTTACTCCAAACATCTCCATTTACTACTACTAGTACTACTACTACTACTACGACTACTACTACTACTACTACTACTACTACTACTACTACTACTACTACTACTACTACTACTACTACTACTACTACTGCTACTATACTACTACTATACTACTACTATACTACTCTACTACTACTACTACTACTACTACTACTACTACTACTACTTACTACTACTACTATACTACTCTACTACTACTACTACTACTATACTACTACTACTACTACTACTACTACTAATACTAATACTAATACTAATACTAATACTAATACTACTAGTACTATTACTATTACTATTACTACTACTATTACTACTACTATTACTACTACTATTACTACTACTATTACTTTTATTATTACTACTACTACTACTACTATACTACTACTACTACTACTACTACTACTACTACTACTACTACTACTACTACTACTACTACTACTACTACTACTACTACTACTACTACTACTACTAGGATCCCCATTATGCATAATTATTGTCCCCTCAGACTGGTACTAGTGGTAGCCATGAGGGAATCCCTCATTTGCATAAAGTATGTCCCGTCAGGCTTTGCTGACCTACAAACCACTTCCGGCCAAAGGGAAGTGACCCTGCCCAAAGGTACCCGCTACAGGCCGCCCTTCACGTGACCGTGCACTGCTGTAGGCTAGGCCAACCTAGGCTGGGAGAGTGTTAACTACAGTTACACTCTCCTCCCCTCTCTAACGAATCCAGGATGGGAGAGTGTTAACTACAGGTTCACTCTCCTCCCCTCTGTAACCAATCCAGGATGGGAGAGTGTTAACTACAGGTTCACTCTCCTCCCCTCTGTAACCAATCCAGGATGGGAGAGTGTTAACTACAGGTTCACTCTCCTCCCCTCTGTAACCAATCCAGGATGGGGAGTGTTAACTACAGGTACACTCTCCTCCCCTCTGTAACCAATCCAGGATGGGGGAGTGTTAACTACAGGTACACTCTCCTCCCCTCTGTAACCAATCCAGGATGGGGGAGTGTTAACTACAGGTACACTCTCCTCCCCTCTCTAACGAATCCAGGATGGGAGAGTGTTAACTACAGGTTCACTCTCCTCCCCTCTGTAACCAATCCAGGATGGGAGAGTGTTAACTACAGGTACACTCTCCTCCCCTCTGTAACCAATCCAGGATGGGAGAGTGTTAACTACAGGTACACTCTCCTCCCCTCTGTAACCAATCCAGGATGGGAGAGTGTTAACTACAGGTTCACTCTCCTCCCCTCTGTAACCAATGCAGGATGGGGGAGTGTTAACTACAGGTACACTCTCCTCCCCTCTGTAACCAATCCAGGATGGGAGAGTGTTAACTACAGGTTCACTCTCCTCCCCTCTGTAACCAATCCAGGATGGGAGAGTGTTAACTACAGGTACACTCTCCTCCCCTCTGTAACCAATCCAGGATGGGAGAGTGTTAACTACAGGTTCACTCTCCTCCCCTCTGTAACCAATCCAGGATGGGAGAGTGTTAACTACAGTTACTCTCCTCCCCTCTCTAACGAATCCAGGATGGGAGAGTGTTAACTACAGGTTCACTCTCCTCCCCTCTGTAACCAATCCAGGATGGGAGAGTGTTAACTACAGGTCACTCCCTCCTCTGTAACTCTGTAACCAATCAGGATGGAGAGTGTTAACTACAGGTCACCTCCTCCCCTCTAACCAATCCAGGATGGGAGAGTGTTAACTACAGGTTCACTCTCCTCCCCTCTGTAACCAATCCAGGATGGGAGAGTGTTAACTACAGGTACACTCTCCTCCCCTCTGTAACCAATCCAGGATGGGAGAGTGTTAACTACAGGTACACTCTCCTCCCCTCTCTAACGAATCCAGGATGGGAGAGTGTTAACTACAGGTACACTCTCCTCCCCTCTGTAACCAATGCAGGATGGGAGTGTTAACTACAGGTTCACCCTCCTCCCCTCTGTAACCAATCCAGGATGGGAGAGTGTTAACTACAGGTTCACTCTCCTCCCCTCTGTAACCAATCCAGGATGGGAGAGTGTTAACTACAGGTTCACTCTCCTCCCCTCTGTAACCAATCCAGGATGGGAGAGTGTTAACTACAGGTTCACTCTCCTCCCCTCTTAACAATCCAGGATGGGAGAGTGTTAACTACAGGTTCACTCTCCTCCCCTCTGTAACCAATCCAGGATGGGAGAGTGTTAACTACAGGTTCACTCTCCTCCCCTCTGTAACCAATCCAGGATGGGAGAGTGTTAACTACAGGTTCACTCTCCTCCCCTCTGTAACCAATCCAGGATGGGAGAGTGTTAACTACAGGTTCACTCTCCTCCCCTCTGTAACCAATGCAGGATGGGGGAGTGTTAACTACAGGTACACTCTCCTCCCCTCTGTAACCAATCCAGGATGGGGGAGTGTTAACTACAGGTACACTCTCCTCCCCTCTGTAACCAATCCAGGATGGGGGAGTGTTAACTACAGGTTAACTCTCCTCCCCTCTGTAACGAATCCAGGATGGGAGAGTGTTAACTACAGGTACACTCTCCTCCCCTCTGTAACCAATCCAGGATGGGAGAGTGTTAACTACAGGTTCACTCTCCTCCCCTCTGTAACCAATCCAGGATGGGAGAGTGTTAACTACAGGTTCACTCTCCTCCCCTCTGTAACCAATGCAGGATGGGGGAGTGTTAACTACAGGTACACTCTCCTCCCCTCTGTAACCAATCCAGGATGGGGGAGTGTTAACTACAGGTACACTCTCCTCCCCTCTGTAACCAATCCAGGATGGGGGAGTGTTAACTACAGGTTAACTCTCCTCCCCTCTGTAACGAATCCAGGATGGGAGAGTGTTAACTACAGGTACACTCTCCTCCCCTCTGTAACCAATCCAGGATGGGAGAGTGTTAATGTTAACTACAGGTACACTCTCCTCCCCTCTGTAACCAATCCAGGATGGGAGAGTGTTAACTACAGGTTCACTCTCCTCCCCTCTGTAACCAATCCAGGATGGGAGAGTGTTAACTACAGGTTCACTCTCCTCCCCTCTGTAACCAATGCAGGATGGGGGAGTGTTAACTACAGGTACACTCTCCTCCCCTCTGTAACCAATCCAGGATGGGGGAGTGTTAACTACAGGTACACTCTCCTCCCCTCTGTAACCAATCCAGGATGGAGAGTGTTAACTACAGTTACACTCTCCTCCCTTCTCTAACGAATCCAGGATGGGAGATGTTAACTACAGTTCACTCTCCTCCCCTCTGTAACCAATCAGATGGGGGAGTGTTACTACAGGTTCACCTCCTCCCCTCTGTAACCAATCCAGGATGGGAGAGTGTTAACTACAGGTTCACTCTCCTCCCCTCTGTAACCATCCAGGATGGGAGAGTGTTAACTACAGGTACACTCTCCTCCCCTCTGTAACCAATCCAGATGGAGAGTGTTAACTACAGTTCACTCCCCTCCTCTCTGTAACCAATCCAGGATGGAGAGTGTTAACTCAGTTACTCTCCTCCCCTCTCTAACGAATCCAGGATGGGGAGTGTTAACTACAGGTCACTCTCCTCCCCTCTGTAACCAATCCAGGATGGGAGAGTGTTAACTACAGGTACACTCTCCTCCCCTCTGTAACCAATCCAGGATGGGAGAGTGTTAACTACAGGTTCACTCTCCTCCCCTCTGTAACCAATCCAGGATGGGAGAGTGTTAACTACAGGTACACTCTCCTCTCCTCTGTAACCAATCCAGGATGGGAGAGTGTTAACTACAGGTACACTCTCCTCCCCTCTCTAACGAATCCAGGATGGGAGAGTGTTAACTACAGGTTCACTCTCCTCCCCTCTGTAACCAATGCAGGATGGGAGTGTTAACTACAGGTTCACCCTCCTCCCCTCTGTAACCAATCCAGGATGGGAGAGTGTTAACTACAGGTTCACTCTCCTCCCCTCTGTAACCAATCCAGGATGGGAGAGTGTTAACTACAGGTTCACTCTCCTCCCCTCTGTAACCAATCCAGGATGGGAGAGTGTTAACTACAGGTTCACTCTCCTCCCCTCTGTAACAATCAGATGGGAGAGTGTTAACTACAGGTTACTCTCCTCCCCTCTAACCATCCAGGATGGAGAGTGTTAACTACAGTCACTCTCCTCCCCTCTGTAACCAATCCAGGATGGAGAGTGTTAACTACAGGTACACTCTCCTCCCCTCTGTAACCAATCCAGGATGGGAGAGTGTTAACTACAGGTACACTCTCCTCCCCTCTGTAACCAATCCAGATGGGAGAGTGTTAACTACAGGTTCACTCTCCCCCCTCTGTAACCATCCAGGATGGGAGAGTGTTAACTACAGGTATTTCTCTGTAACCAATCAGGATGGGAGTGTTAACTACAGGTTCACTCTCCTCCCCTCTGTAACCAATCCAGGATGGGAGAGTGTTAACTACAGGTACACTCTCCTCCCCTCTGTAACCAATCCAGGATGGGAGAGTGTTAACTACAGGTACACTCTCCTCCCCTCTGTAACCAATCCAGGATGGGAGAGTGTTAACTACAGGTTCACCCTCCTCCCCTCTGTAACCAATCCAGGATGGGGGAGTGTTAACTACAGGTTCACTCTCCTCCCCTCTGTAACGAATCCAGGATGGGAGAGTGTTAACTACAGGTTCACTCTCCTCCCCTCTGTAACCAATCCAGGATGGGAGAGTGTTAACTACAGGTTCACTCTCCTCCCCTCTGTAACCAATCCAGGATGGGAGAGTGTTAACTACAGGTTCACTCTCCTCCCCTCTGTAACCAATCCAGGATGGGAGAGTGTTAACTACAGGTTCACTCTCCTCCCCTCTGTAACCAATCCAGGATGGGAGAGTGTTAACTACAGGTTCACTCTCCTCCCCTCTGTAACCAATCCAGGATGGGAGAGTGTTAACTACAGGTTCACTCTCCTCCCCTCTGTAACCAATCCAGGATGGGGGAGTGTTAACTACAGGTTCACTCTCCTCCCCTCTGTAACCAATCCAGGATGGGAGAGTGTTAACTACAGGTTCACTCTCCTCCCCTCTGTAACCAATCCAGGATGGGAGAGTGTTAACTACAGGTTCACTCTCCTCCCCTCTGTAACCAATCCAGGATGGGAGAGTGTTAACTACAGGTTCACTCTCCTCCCCTCTGTAACCAATCCAGGATGGGAGAGTGTTAACTACAGGTTCACTCTCCTCCCCTCTGTAACCAATCCAGGATGGGAGAGTGTTAACTACAGGTTCACTCTCCTCCCCTGGTTTCCTCCCCTCTGTAACCAATCCAGATGGGAGAGTGTTAACTACAGGTTCACTCTCCTCCCCTCTGTAACCAATCCAGGATGGGAGAGTGTTAACTACAGGTTCACTCTCCTCCCCTCTGTAACCAATCCAGGATGGGAGAGTGTTAACTACAGGTTCACTCTCCTCCCCTCTGTAACCAATCCAGGATGGGAGAGTGTTAACTACAGGTTCACTCTCCTCCCCTCTCTAACGAATCCAGGATGGGAGAGTGTTAACTACAGGTTCACTCTCCTCCCCTCTGTAACCAATGCAGGATGGGGGAGTGTTAACTACAGGTACACTCTCCTCCCCTCTGTAATCAATCCATGTATGTGTTCTAACACTATTGGGATTTATAGCTTGAGTCCAGCTCCTCTGCTGGGCGATTAATAGACAAGAGCTCAACTCCTCCCCGATACTCTCACTAGTATGGTTGGGTCTGCTTTACAATAATACAATCGACGATTTTACGCCACACCACAAACACTTCGTAATCGGTAGAGCACAGGATTCTCGTGCATAAAGACGGGAGTTCGATTTCCAGCTGACTCAAACCAATGACATAGAAAATTGATACATGTCGCTACCTAGCCTGGCGGTCGGCATTAATAGGATATAACAACGACTGGTTAGCACAGTATCAGAATAATGTGATTGTGGGATATCGGGTCATGGTGCTCGTGGCCAGGAATCCCACTGGGGCAGCACTGTAAAGTAGCCATGAGTGTGCACTGTCAATAGTCGATTCCCATCCTGATATGGCCTTAGATGTTGCCAGGACACCAAACAACAAACAAATTTGTCTGTTATATATTAGATAAGTCTATTTATGGTTATTTTTGTGTCCTAACTTACCTTATCTAGGCTCTCCGATGCAATCAACATACTCACGTCTCTAAGCTCTGTGTACCCCCTCCCCACTACACACGCCTAGTATCCATTTTTATTGGGATTAATTTGACTGGATGCTCCCCCCCCCCCCCCAAACCTGATGTGATGTGTCTTTAGATGTTTCTAGGACCTAAAACCCCAACAAAGATCCTAGACCCCTGCATTGGTGCAGCACACATTACATTAGTGCAACACGCCCGCAGGCATCCACGAGTGGTGGGCATTACTATTCAGTCAACTCTAATGCATCCATTGTTGTTGAACCATGGCAGTTATAAATTACTAGTCGCAGTGGTTCAGGTTCCACCGGTTGCTACACTCACTGGGCAGCGGAAACTTGTTTCATTATACTTATAGTGTAGTTACTGGACTCGGTAGCCTAATCGGTACAGCGCAGGCTTTCCAGGCGGAAGGTCGGGAGGTTGAATCCCAGCAGCGTCAAAGCAATGACTTAGAAAATTGATACTGGTCGCTACCTAGCCTGGCGCTCGGCATTAATAGGACACAACAAGGACTGGTTAGTACAGTATCAGGATAATGTGACTGTGTGGGATGTCAGGTCATGGTGCCAACAGTCTCCCAGTGGGGCATCACTATAAAGTCACCGTGAGTGTGCACTGTTACAAGTCAGTACCCGCCCTGATATGACCTTAGATGTTGCTAGTATGTAAACAACAAACAATTATAGTGTAATTGCTAGTAATGAAATGTATGCTGAGACCAATTTGACTCGTTTGTCCCTTCAAATCTGCTCAGCGGAACAGACTAGCGCTACTTGTGTCATTAACCAGTGAAGTAGACTAGCTTAGTAACTAGGTGTCACTAGCCAGTGATGTAGTGACCAGGGGTCGTATGCAGGAGTCGGTGGTATTCGGTGTTAGCGAGCCAAAACGGTGGTAGGTGGGAATTTCCCAGTTAGCGGCGAAAAATGGTATGCACGAGGCAGTGATAGGCCTAACACCAAAACCTTAACCGGTGTTACCTTACCCTTGATAGATAGGAGGTATAGCGAGTTCATTAGGCCCAAATCTATTCAATGCTGTCATATTTAACAGAATTACATACGCAATTAGTGAAATTTCATGAAATTAACCCTAAATTCGAAGCAATTTTAATGCTGCCGCCGCAACGGCGGCGATATTAATATTAATATTTTTGAATCGACAAACGAATGCAAGCAACCGCCGCCAGTATGGAAAGCGACGTCGATGCGGCGGCGGCGATTTGTTTACTTTACGTTCCTCGATTCGAAAATATAAATATTAATATCGCCACCGTTGCAGCGGCAGCGTTAATATTGCTTCGAATTTAGGGATAATTTCATCAAATTTCACTTATTGCGTATCTAATTCTGTTAAATATGATAGCATTTAATATATTTAAGCCTAATATATGGGTATAGACGCAGAGGGATTTCCCAAATCTATAAATAAATTCACGTTTAGCTATAATGTAAGTGTTACGCGCTCCTGCATACGGCTTGACCGCATTCCCCGGCTCGGAGATAGCTAAACGGTATCAGGCTGTAACACCAAACGCCGCTATCACCGACTCCTGCATATGGCCCCTGATCCACTGGTCCCTCTGTCTTCTTCCTGGTAACCTGCCCACCTGTCAGTGTCAGGTGTCCCCGCAGTCCATTGTGCAATCAAGAGTCTACATTGGGGCCACCCCTAAATAACCATGTAACTATGACTCACATATGGCGATGTCATCGTACTTTTGTGAAGACCTTTTAATTTGACCGACTCAAATAATCTATAAAATAGGGAAATGCTAACAGGAAGTTCCATCCGGTTCCGTTATCTTCATCCTCTTCCAGGTAGGACCGGACGTGGTGCACGAATCGGTAGAGCGCAGGCTTCCTGTGTGGAAGGTCAAGAGATCAAAGCCCAACCGAGTGAATCCCGGCCAAATGAAACTAATGACTTATAACATTGATATGTGTCGGTACCTAGCCTGACACTCGGCATTAATAGGATAGGGCAAGAACTGGTTAGCACAGGATAATGTGACTGTGTGTGATATTGTATCATGGTGCCGGCCCGCCCGGTCTCCCAGTGAGGCAGAACTATAAAATGGCCATGAGTGCGGACTGTCACACGTCGTCCGTCCTGATGTGACCTTAGATGTTGCTAGGACGTAAAATAGCAACATCTTCCAGGAAGGTGACCCGGATGAAGGGATAATATGAGGAGGGAAGAATGACCCAATAAACAAATAGAGAGTAGGAACAAGTTGTGACGCTCTGCCACACTGTGCGCGTTCGGCTGACGTGGGCAGGAAACAACGGGTTGTCTGCACGTGTCAACTCGCCGTGTCACCAAAGTGGCCGTAATCGATTAACACGACCCGGGTGACTCCGGTCACCCGAGTCGTCAGAATTTCAAATAGAACACTGCTAGTGGAGTCGACAAATACATGTGCCGTGTGCAAAACAACCCGACCCCAGTAACCCACCTCTTGGCTGGGGTTTGCAAGGAGCGATGACGTCACATTTGCGCTGGTACCGTCCTGCAGGATAACAGCCGCTGGTACCATTTAAAAAAAAAAAATATCATAGATTAATGAAATGGAAATATCACTAAACTATGCCATCATAAAAATATTTAAATCATATTTTGCTGTAATTATACCGGCTATTAAAAAACAAATAAAAGGGCCACCATTTTTGTCACCCCGAGCGTGGAGAAGCGTATTCGATTATTCGACCCAAGTCTGAAGGATGTGCGCATGCGCCAAAAAGTGGCTCGGGTGACCAGAGTCGATTAATCGATTACGCCCCGTGTGGCTCGTGTGTTCACGTGTTCTCGGCTGGGTTGTGTGTTCACGTGGCTCTCGTGCATTCTCCTGTGGCTCTTGCGCATTAACCTGGGGGCTTATGCATTCAAGCGTGACCTACTGTATTCAAGCCTGATTTAGTGTATTCATGTTGGCTCTCATGTATTCAAGCATGACCTAGTTTATTCATATGTGGCTGGTGTATTCAAGCATGACCTAGTTTATTCATGTGTGGTTATTGTGCAGTCAACTTCAAATATGACCTAGTGTTTTCAAGCATGACCTAGTGTATTCACGTGATGCTATTGTGCATTCACACGTGACCCTGAGACACACGTGAAGCCTTGCGTGTTCTACTAAGTGCTATTCTATCATATGTTTGTTCCCATCCGGCCCTCTCGCTTCACTCAAAATCAATAGTTTCATCTTAGATCTAGTTTGTCTACATGACAGAATCCTGCTAATTGATTCCGGTGTTCACCCGAACCGTACACATGACCATTGTGAAGGGCATCGACTACTTGGGTGCGGGACATTGAGTGACCAGAGTGGAGTCAGTGTGGGTAGGGTCTACTTTTATACCCCACTCACACTACTGCTTGCGACCACACAAAAGGGGTGGTCGCAAAGTGGTACTCGGTGGTTGCTGATCTCATTGCGACCATTTTGGTCGCAGGGAGATTGTAGCTATTGAACTAAAAACTTGCTACCAAATCAATGGTTGCCCAGAGGCCGGCGACTGGTCCAAAGTGGTCGCAAGCCGCAGTGTGACTGGGGCTTTAGTGAATCCCACACGCTAGTCTCAAGGCTTGTTTGTTTGGGTTTTACGTCCTAGCAATATCTATGGCCACATCACGATGGTTCCGACTTGTAACAGTGCGCAGGTTGGTCGCAGGGAGGTTGTAGCTATTGAACTAAAAACTTGCTACCAAATCAATGGTTGCCCAGAGGCCGGCGACTGGTCCAAAGTGGTCGCAAGCCGCAGTGTGACTGGGGCTTTAGTGAATCCCACACACTAGTCTCAAGGCTTGTTTGTTTGGGTTTTACGTCCTAGCAATATCTATGGCCACATCACGATGGTTCCGACTTGTAACAGTGCGCACATATGGCGACTTGTAACAGTGCTGCTCCAATGGGAGACTAGGCCATGGGCACCATGATGGTGCCCGATATCCCACTCAGTCACAGTATCCGACACTGAGCAAACCAGTCCTTGTCCTACCCTAGTAATGCCGAGCGCCATGCTAGGTAGCGACGGGCGCTCAGGCACTGTCAGACCTCATCACACTGGAGGTGCCCGCTGCTGGGTGGGTGGGTGTGGTTAGGTGCGCACTGGTATGTGTGTTATTTCAGCGTGTTCACTGGTGCCACATCACACAAGTCTCTGTATGTATGATAAGAGCAACCTGAAAGGTGTGTGTGTGTTGGTGTGTGTGTCCGCCATGTTGAAACCAGCTCGGCCTGTCAGTGACTGCCGCAACCATTTGTGAACGCTCCTTAATGAAAAGGCGTTGGACTAAGACTAAAGCTGAGATTCCTTCTACGCGGTATGCGGCATGCAGCATGCGGCATGTGGTATGCGAATGGGAAGATTCCTTCTATGCGGTATGCGGTATGCGGTATGCGGCACACGACTGGCTATATTTAAAAAATAAAAATAAACAAGTATACTCCATACTGCACTGTATATGGCCTAATAGTTATATGGCATGTATATCTATGTAACTCTTGGTACATCACCAGGAGGTTCCTACCTTTATAATTACCAGATTATAGGTAAGTATTCATATTTTTGTGGCTCTGGTAGCATTTTTACCAACCCGAACCCCAACCACCACCACTACCATATGTTTCCAATCAGCACCCTTGTGCGTGACCGTTCCGTAATGCTCTGTCGCCTCTCCTCGTCTAAACCTAATGGACAAGTGCGACTGATGTATCTGCTCGCACCCCACATGCCGCATGCCGCACCGATCGCTACAGGGACCGATCGAGTTGTCGCATTCGCATTCGCATTCGCATACCGCGTGTAAGGGTTGTAGCCCATTGACTTCAAGGCGTTTTGATTTTTTGCCGCATTCGCATACCGCATGCCGCATACCGTGTGTAAGGAATCTTAGCTTAAAGCTAAGATTCCTTATACGCGGTATGCGGTATGCGAATGCGGTATGCGATTGGTTTGAGTCCATACCCATGCGGCATGCGGCAGTCAGGCACTGGCACACACACTGGCATGTCTACCATTATTATCTGCTATGGTAGAGTGAGTTTGTTACTTGTTAGTGGTTTTATGTCCTAGCAACATGTAAGGTCATATCAGGACGCATACCGATTTGTGACAGATGCACACTCCTAGCGATTTTATAGTGCTGGATCTACTAAATTTATTTTTGAAAATCACTGAATGTCGTATATGCGGCGTAGATATATGCCAACCCCCAACTTTTTCTTCCAAATTTGTGAAGGAACAGTATTGTTTTCTATGGCAAACGCAACAGTATTCGCATTCGCATTCGCATGGCACACCGATCGGTCCATGGACCGATTCAGTTGCCGCATTCGCATTCGGACGTATGGAAGCACCACTATTCACTTACATGCTTTTAGATTTTTTTGCCGCATTCGCATGCCGCATACCGTGTCGTGTATAAGGAATCTTAGCTTAAGCGTTCATAGACACGGAATCAGCCTGTAGAATGTGTTTGTAACTGTGGATAAAGCTCCGGCGTTATTTTTTTAAACCTAAAACGATGGAAATTCGAGTAAGTAGGTTGTTTTTTAGTGTTATTATGATGTATAAAGCAATGCTCCATGTTATTAACATGAAAGTAAAACTTTTAAGTAGTTTTATTAATGTTTTTTCGTGTTATTAGATGTCGCCCGTTGCCGAACGGAGAGGTGGCTGGCTGGAGCCAGTCATCGTGTTTTTTGCCGAATGGAGAGGTGACTGGCTGGAGCCAGTCATCGCTTGGATAATCCTGGGTTTCTTTTATGGATTCGCCATTGGATTTTATCCTGGGTCTCTTTTATGGATTCCCCATATTTAGGCGTACCTCCAAGTTTCGTAGCATTTTCTCCAACTTGCTGGCGCAGTAGCCGCGGGTGGGAGAAGTGTACGGAACAGAGAGTGTGGGAGGGAAAGATACACTGGTCCTTACCCCTCGTTTGGTTTCGGATTGGTTTGTCTGGCTGAAGACCTTACGACATGAATTTAGCTTACAAATGCCTGTATTATAGCTGATGTAAATACGGATTTAGTACCTATATATTGCTTTGCACATTTTCCCATGCGTTCTGACAAAAATTCCTTTGGTGTTTTGCAGACGGCCGTGAAACGGAGTAAAACCGATGCATCGCATGTACTCAGTGAGCATGACACAACACCCGGAATGGGGTCAACTCACTCACGCGAATAGTCACCTGACCCAGGACCGTCTAATTTAGACGACAGGATTACCCGACTAGTACAGCAATGCCTGGACGAGATGTTGCCGAAACAACAGCGACATAAACAAGCCATATCGGAGGAATCCGAGTTGGAGGACTGGTCGGATCAGGAACCGTCCACGGACGACTCAGAAGAGGTGGACTTTTCCTCTCGAAAGAGGAAACATAAAAGAAAAGCAGAATCGTCTGACAAGAGACGAATACTACAAAGCTCGTGCCAAAGTCTTACACGGAGCGAGTTGGCAATTATGGCACAATCGGTGGGAATGTGGTGAAAAAGATCAAGATTGAAAAGAAGAAGATAAATACTTGCACGCTGATGAGGAAGACCATACGTGGACACTTCCACACATTTAAGCCAGCCGAAGTAATCACGAAGCTGGCTGAGCAATACACCGGGATCAAAGGCATCCCCGAGTAGGCAGATAAAGAAATGGACGATGTCGTGAAATTGAGTGATGACAGGAAAAAGTCCTGTCTACACACAGTACACAAAGGTGTACTGGCAGCTCTAGCGGCAATGGTTCCGGTGTCAAATAGGATGATGACGGAAAATCGTTTCCAAACTCTGTGTGCTGACATGGATTCCAGCATTGCCTTGCTGACAGCGACAAGTAATTTCTTGTCATACAGAAGGTTTGAGAACGTCTTTAAGGCGGTTTGCACCGATGCTGGAAAGGAGGTAGCGCGCTCAAAGAAAGTCGTAGACAATGATGGGAAGGAATACACACTATTCCTGCCTCCCAAACCCATCAAAGGAAAACCTCTCGACAAAACTAAAATGTTTGGAGGTCAGTTGCAATACCTGTTTAAACAGGTAGAAACTGCGTCCAAGTCTGGCGAACATTTGGACGGTAAGAAGATCGACAATAACCCAAACCGTTTTTGAAAATCAAGACAGGATTTTCGAGGACGCCGCACAGGGCAACAAGGCCGCTTCGCAACAGGCGGGAGCTACGGTTACCAGTCGCGAGGCAGAGGACACAGGCAGTCATTTGGCTGGAACGACGGCAACAGGCCGTTCAAACAGACCCAGCGTCACCAGAAGCCGTTCCCCTGTCCAGGGAACAAGTAGAGGCGACTACGCAAACAATAGTAAGCATCTTCAGAGTGGGTAACACTAATAATTGTGTGCCTGAATGGCAACACATTACAGATAATCAAAAAATTGTGAGTATTGTACAAGGGGTCAGAATTCCTTTAATTACTGACCCAAAGCAAACTAGAGTGCCATTTCCTTACCGTTTTGATTCAAATGAAAAACGGGAATTAACACGAGCAGTGAATCCATTTTGTGATAAGGGAATTATAGATAAAGTCGCTCATGTTGAAGGAGAATTTATTTCTAATATTTGTTCGCAACCTAAACCTAATGGAGATATTAGACTAATTCTGGATTTAACCACGTTTAATGAAATGGTGCAATATAACCACTTTAAGATGTTTTCACTAGAGATAGCGAGGGATCTAGTTACACCTAATTCTTGGCTTGCGAGTGTCGATTTGAGAGATGCTTATTACACTATTCCTATTTCTAAACAGGATAGGAAGTTGCTGCGATTTATTTGGGATGGCCAACTTTATGAGTTTACATGTATGCCAAATGGACTAGCTGGACCCAGATGTGCTTCCTTCTCTCCCTAGCCCACGTCTATCCGAGGCTTGTACCTCGGGAAAACAACAGTTATCCATCATCTATACCCAGGTAAGATTCGTATAATTATGCTATATATGGTGAACGGGGCGATTAAATCTGTACAGTCCAATGAAAGCAATATATTGTTAGGACCGAAATCACTTACATAGATTTCATTCTATATATCAAACACAAATTATAGGATTTCATGGTTATGGTCGTTTCCGGTATTGTGTCGTTGCCTTACTGGAGAAACATTGGAACTGAAATCTCGGTTTCCCGTAAGTTTTTGGTCCCCATCACCTGTTTCATGGAACAAAATAATCATTAAAGATGGGCTCCCATGAGCCATGGGCACTCAACCTAAAATGTGTTTCCCATAAAATTTGAAATCTTGTAGGTTGCAAACTTAAATATTAGTACCCTCATTGAGCTTTTTTTTTTTAGCTGCCTAGAATAGAAGGAATACTGAGTCAACTTGATAGAACCTGTTACTGCTGAAACCTATGACAACAAATTGTAATCCAGTATTTTGATGTACACATCAAAATTACTTTGGAAACTAGTTTCATAGTGAAAGTTGCATAGTCTTATGCAAGTATCACATTTTCGAAACAAACCATTAATCTAGATTTAATTCTACAAATCCAACTTACTCTGCATTATTACACTGTCTTGCATAGAACTTTGAATTTTAAAATAAGTTACTTCAAACTAAAGTAGATTATAATGATCAACCTAGCCAGACGGGATGGCCAAATGAGTTAGAGCATCCGTCTCCCGTGTGGTAGATCGTGGGGTGGTGGGTTCGAATCCTGGTCGAGTCAAACCAATGACTTAAAAATTGATACTTGTCACTTCCTAGCCAGGCGCTCGGCATTATTAGGATAGGTCAAGGAGCAGTGGAATGAGGAAGACCAATCGCCTGCAACTGAAATTTCCCCTCCTTAAACAACTAATGTACCAAAAAAAAACACCCAAAAACCTAATTCCTAATACCCCACCAAACAGCGAACACTTGGTACATTTCGCCGACCTCACCTGGCATGGTCTCCTCCCCCCCCCCCCCCCCCCCCCCCCCCCCCCCACACACACGTCTGCACAGTTCATTATTTAAATTCAAAGACAAACAAAATTGAGACTAATTCAGGTAATTTAATTAAATACAATTTTTTTTTATATACAAAAAAATAAATTTACACAAGTGGAAGTTGCTACATACAGCGTTGCCCCTCACGGTACCACGACCGTTGTTGTCTGGCGCGTGTTCTCGCCTAATCTCGTTCTCGTGTTTCATCACTTGTTGGACCACAGGTCCGATTGTTGGTGGGTGGGTGGGTGGGTGGGGGGGAAATTTCTCCAAGCGGAGTCTTAGCCAGGGCGGCCACCCAGTATTGACCACAACGGCAGTAACGTGATTGGCGGGTGAGACTAGCCCTTACTGATGTCACGCGCACCGGAAGTTGAGACTGTAGCCGAGGCGCATGCGCAGAAAGGGAGGGACGCGCGTGCCGGATCTGAACTGAACACTTAGGGATGGGGCTGGGGGGGGGGGGTAGGGACAACGGCTGAAGTGGGAACATTGTCGTCTGCTTGCGTGTCCTCTGCGTTAGACTTGGGAAGGAACAACACCATCACAACTATTACTACTACTACTACTATTACTATTGCTGCTGCTGCTGCTGCTGCTGCTGCTGCTGTTGCTGCTGCTGCTGCTGCTGCTGCTGCTGCTAGTACTACTACTACTACTACTACTACTACTACTACTACTACTACACTACTACTACTACTACTATACTACTGCTACTGCTACTGCAACGCTACTGCTACTGCTACTCTACTGCTACTGCTTACTGCTACTGCTACTGCTACTGCTACTGCTACTGCTAACTGCTACTGCTACTGCTACTGGCTGCTGCTGCTGCTGCTGCTGCTACTGCTACTGCTACTGCTACTGCTACTGCTACTGCTGCTGTTACTGCTGCTGTTACTACTGTTACTACTGTTAGTAGTATAGTACTGTTACTACTTTCCCCCCCCCCCCCCCCCCCCCCCCCCCCCCCCCCCCCCCCCCATATGGCTGTTTCCGGTTCCGGTTGCTGGATTTTGGTGAATCCATTTTCCACCTCTATGAGTATGGGTATTGTTTATGTATATATGTAAACGTGTTAAGGGCGGATTCCTTACACGTGGTATGCAGTATGCAGCATGTGGTATGCGAATGGCATGATTCCTTACACGCGGCATGCGGCACACGACTGGCTATATTTAAAAAATAAAAATAAACAAGTATACTCAATACTGCACTGTACATGATCTAATATTGCATTTATATCTATGTACCTCTTAGTACGTCACATGGGGGTTCCTACCTTTATAATTACCAAATTATAGATAAGTATTCATATTTTTGTGGCTCTGGTAGCATTTTTACCAACGCGAACCCCCACCACCACCACCACCACCACCACTACCATATGTTTCCCCTCAGCACCCTTGTGTGTGACCGTTCCGTAATGCACAGTCGCCTCTCCTCGTCTAAAACTAATGGACAAGTGCGACTGATGTTTCTATTCGCACACCACGTGCCGCATACCACATGCCGCACCGATCGCTACAGGGACCGATTGAGTTGACGCATGCCGCATACCGCGTGTAAGGAATGTAGCCCATAGGCTTCAAGGCGTTTCGATTTTTTGTCGCATTCGCATTCGCATACCGCGTGTAAGGAATGCGCCCTTTAAGCGAGCATTCCTTACTCGCGGTATGCGGCATGTGGTATGCGAATGGCGTGATTCCTTACACATGGCATGCGGCATGCAGCGAGGTATATAAAAGCCCCTGCAGTGTGTGTAGTGTATGTATTGTATGTAGTGTGTGTAGTGTATATAGTGTGTGTAGTGTATGTATTGTGTGTAGGGTGTGTATTGTGTGTAGTGTGTGCAGTGTATGTATTGTGTGTAGTGTGTGTATTGTATGTAGTGTGTGTAGTGTGTGTAGTGCATGTAGTGTATGTATTGTGTGTAATGTGTGTAGTGTGTGAATTGCATGTAGTGTATGTATTGTGTGTAGTTTATGTAATGTGTGTAGTGTGTGAATTGCATGTATTGTGGGTAGTATGTGTAGTGTGTGTAGTGTGTGAATTGCATGTAGTGTATGTAGTGTACATAGTGTTTACCTATCACAAATCCCACAAACGTCCATCTCCCGGGTGACCACCTCCCATCAGCACCCTTGTGTCTGTAATTACCAGTCGCCTCCTCTTGCCTTAAACCAATGGACAAATGTGACTGATGGTTTTCTATTCGCACCCCCGTACCACATGCCGCATGCCGCACCGATCGCTACAGGGACCGATTGAGTTGACGCATTCACATTCACATTCGCATTCGCATTCGCATTCGCATACCGCGTGTAAGGAATGTAGCCCATTGACTTCAAGGCGTTTCGATTTTTTGCCGCATTCGCATACCGCATGCCGCGTGTAAGGAATGTACCCTTTAGTCCTTAGCCCCCCCCCCCCCACCCCCCTTGGGGGAGGGGTCGGTATTACTACTGCTATTACTACTACTACTGTTACTAATACTAGTAATAGTACTCGAAGTAGTAGTATTAACAGTAGTAGCACAACCAGAGTCCTCAGTGTAGTAGTAATAGCAGCAACAACACTATGTATGAGCTTGTGTATTAGTAGTAGCAGCAACAACACTGTCCTCATTGTTTGTAGTAGTGGAAGCAACATCACTATGCTTTTGATTATTAGGGTTCTCGGTGTTAGTAGTAGTAGTAGTGGTAGTGGTAGTGGTAGTGGTAGTGGTAGTGGTAGTGGTAGTGGTAGCATTTGAAATAGCAACTGAACAGGGCAGTTGACATTTTGCGCGCGAATATATATGGCAGTGTGCAGTGCAATTTGTAGTAGCACTGCCTACTAGTGTTGGATAGGGCTATGTGTCGTGCAATAAATATGTTAAACACTGTCATTACACTACACTTTTTCGGTCCCAACAGACACACTAATCAAATGACATATTTGCCACCACTGCTGAAGGTCATGGCTTGGGGCATATATCAAAAAGCTCAGCACAGGAGGATGTGGCCTGAACTGGTTGGGTTAGCTTCACTTCAGGCTAACCTCACTGGGTGAGATATTGCGGGATAGTGCCGGTGTATTATATGTACTGCTGGTGTAACTGTGTCTAATGGGACAACACTATTTAAAGCTGCACAGTCCAATAAAAGCATCACTATTTCAAAACCAAAACAATTATCTAGATTTGGCCCTATATATTAAACTTAGATACTGATAATGCACTTCTTTTAGCTTTTGTTGCCACCTAGAAGGGGAACGCTAGGCCAATTTGATATAATCTGTTACTACTCAAGACTATGGTATGGGAGTTTTGGCATGGATGCCAACAATAATTTTGCGTGTTTGCACTTCAAATAACTCCAAAGTTAGCCATTTGGTTCAAACTAAAGTATGGTAGATTATAACCATCAATATAATATATCTATCTCAGAAAATTACAGAAACTGAAAACCATCGGACTATGCAACCATAAGTGACTACCTTCGATAAGTATGTATATGACTTCGTCTGTTGCTAGGATGTAAAGCTGTACACTCGCCCAGTAGAAAAGTTAGCTGCCATGTTGCCTACACCTGTGTGTGATGGGAAAGGCAGCAGCGGACCGTGACGGTGACCTGGATCCACGTGGCCTCCTTATTGGGAGAAGTAACAGGATCCAAATGGGTGAGGCTGCGGTGTGGTTTACTCGGGATCCAACTGACACACATGCGCAGTCGGTACACCTGCAGCGTACCGGGGGCGTTGGCCGAATCGGTAGAGTGCAGTCATCTTGTGTCGGGAGTTCAATTCGCTGTCGAGTCAAACCAATGACTTAAAATATCTATGCTTGTCGCTCCCTGGGTTGGCACTCTGCATTAACAGGATAGGGCAAGGACTGGTTAGTTCAGTGTCAGAATAATGTGACTGAGTGGGATATCAGGTATTGGTGCTGGCAGCCCGATTTCTGTGGGGCAGCACTATAAAGTCACCAATGAGTCACCATGAGTGCGCACTGTCACAAGTCGGTACTCATCCTGATATGACCTTAGATGTTGCTAGCATCTAAACCTCCCAACAAACCCAACACCTGCAGCACCCAGCAGGCCTGGTAGAGATCACACCGCAGTGACGGGATCAGTCTTGGATAAAACACCCGGATTGAATGCTATGCTGAACCAGGTCTACATTTAATGGGGTCCACACACTAGGTTGAATGAGGACAAAACACTAGGTTGAATGAGGAAAAACCACTAGTTTGAATAAGGACAAAACACTTGGTTGAATGAGGACAAAACACTTTGTTGAATGAGGACAAAACACCAGGTTGAACGTGGATCGAACACTTATTGAACAGGGTCAAACCACTAGATTGAATGGGAACAAAAGACTAGGTTGAACGGGGTCCAAACACTAAATTGAATGGGGACAAAACACTAGGTAGGTTGTACGCAGACCGAACACTAATAGGTTGAATGGGGTCCGAACACTAGATTGAACAGGGTGTGAGCTCTGGGTTGAATGGGGACCAGCACCCAGGGTAACAATGTGTTACCAACACTTGGTACATTTACCTAAATTTGGTTACACTTTTTACTTTTACGCTACCCGCTACACCCTAATGGATACATTTGTATGCTGTGACTTCACATCTACTTGGCCCCACTAATTGCCTGTAGGTACCGACCTAACTAGTTTCCACGGGTGTCTGTAGCTACTACAGCATAAGTACACCATCACCAGAAAACAACCTAACTGGTCCCCTTCAAGTGTCTGTATGTAGCTAACTGGTCCACGTCATGTGTGCAGATAAATGTACAACAATTCAATTGGCTACTTGAGTGTGTGCAGTTTAGCTGATTTACAAATGCATATTTTGTTGCAACGCCTTGTGACTTTTCTCAACCCTTATTACCCGTCTGTTTCCAGGTGAGTTTTGGTGTTCCTGTGACGTCATTGATGGCTGAATGTCGTCTGCCAGTAGTAAGTAGACGCAACAACCCCCAACACAGCCGCTAGTGACTGCTGGCCAACAGCAACTGGTTCGACTACAGGCTGGACTGTGTATGTGTGTCTATAGCCCCATTCACACACGGTCGTTAAGTCGCCTCAACTAGTTTGCCTTGTCTAGTTCGGCTCACATTGGCCGTGTGGACACGACGCTGAAGCGGATTAGGGCTGAGTCGATTCATCTAGTTCGCCTCAAGTAAACCACGTCGCGAGGTAGTATAAATGAAGCGAACTAGCTTAAGTCGGCCCCACCTTGCTTGTGTGGACGATAGCGGTTTACTTTGAGGCGGCTTAAGCACGTCACACGCATGCACAGTCGAGACCTGAGTTTGTTGACTTTCCGGTCGATCAAAAGCGCATATTATATAATTTGGTCTATGAAACCGCTAGCTGTGCACAGATATTGTTTTCATCATTTATTTTTAGGTTTTCACTGCCCAGCAGAAGTTTTGACCGTTCCAAAACAATACGACTCAGACTACATATCTAGGTCGAACCCACACTCGCTCGTGGCGACGTCGACTAACCGAAAGTGGCGCTGGTTAGTATGGACTTGCTCATGCGCTGATATCGATTTCCGGCTTAAACCGCCCCAAGTACTGCATGTGTGGACACGACACACTTTCACGCCTAGTTCGCCTCATCTAGTTCGCCTTATCTAGTTCGGCCTAAAGTTGTGGGTGTGAACAGGGCTTAAGTGTCTGGTTGTAGCCATCCACCCAGTCAGCTTGCTGAGTGGGACATGTGGCACACACGGAACCGATTATTGAGTTGATATGTTTAAGCCAGACAGGGTGGCCTAAGGGGTTGAGCTCTCCATTTTGGTAGGTCCATGGGATTTGAACTCTTGCTGCAGGTGTGTGTGTGTGGAGGAGGATGTTTGTTTGTTTGTTTGAGTTTATATCATGGCAGCATGTTGGGTCATATCAGGACAGGCACCGACTTGTGACACTGCGCACTCATGGTGAATTTATAGTGCTGCCCCATTGGGAGACCAGGCTGCCAACACCATGGCCTAATTTCCCGCTTAGTCACATTATCCTGACACTGAGCTAACCAGTCATTACTATATCCTAATTAATGCCGAGTGCCAGGCTAAATAGTGATGAGTATAAATTTCGTAAGTCATTGGTTTGACTCGACCAGCAATCAAACTCCCTACCTTCCACATGGGAAGCCTGTCTCTCACAGATTCGACTATAGGCGTGTGTGGAGGGGGTAGTGGTGTGTGTGTCTGGAGGTGGTATAGGTGTAGGTGTGCATGGAAGGGTGTGTGTGTGTGGTGAGTATGTGTGGAGGGGGTATAGGTGTAGGTGTGCATGGAAGGGTGTGTGTGCATGGTGAGTGTATGTGGTGTGTGTGTGTGGAGGGGGTATAGGTGTAGGTGTGCATGGAAGGGTGTGTGTGCATGGTGAGTGTGTGTGGTGAGTGTGTGTGGAGGGGGTATAGGTGTAGGTGTGCATGGAAGGGTGTGTGTGCATGGTGAGTTTGTGTGGTGTGTGTGTCTGGAGGGGGTATAGGTGTAGGTGTGCATGGAAGGGTGTGTGTGCATGGTGAGTGTGTGTGGTGTGTGTGTGTGGAGGGGGTATAGGGTGTAGGTGTGCATGGGAAGGGTGTTGTGTGCATGGTGAGTGTGTGTGGGTTGTGTGTG
The DNA here is from genome assembly GCA_030323885.1 of Branchipolynoe longqiensis. NCBI lineage: Eukaryota > Metazoa > Annelida > Polychaeta > Phyllodocida > Polynoidae > Branchipolynoe > Branchipolynoe longqiensis. Next base: position 51,015,838 of record CM059193.1, on the reverse strand, counting down.
TCTGGAGGGGGTATAGGTGTAGGTGTGCATGGAAGGGTGGGTGGTGCATGGTGAGTGTGTTGGTGTGTGTGTGTGGAGGGGGTATAGGTGTAGGTGTGCATGGAAGGGTGAGTGTGTGTGGTGTGTGTGTCTGGAGGGGGTATAGGTGTAGGTGTGCATGGAAGGGTGTGTGTGCATGGTGAGTGTGTGTGGTGTGTGTGTGTGGAGGGGGTATAGGTGTAGGTGTGCATGGAAGGGTGTGTGTGCATGGTGAGTGTGTGTGGTGTGTGTGTCTGGAGGGGGTATAGGTGTAGGTGTGCATGGAAGGGTGTGTGTGCATGGTGAGTGTGTGTGGTGAGTGTGTGTGGAGGGAGGTGCTGGAGGTAAGGTGGGCCTCCAGTAGTCGGGTCGTGTGCCAATGAGATGCTCCGGCACGAACATCCTGGACCAGGTCCCTGATTTGAGCGTTCATGTCGCCAGCGTCCTTCTGCGTGGGGGTGGGGGGGGGGGGGGGGGCATGGTGTGACACACTGACGCAGGGGGGGGGGGGGGGGGGGGCAAACCAGGAGAAGGGCGGAGGATGGCATGGTGAGACACAGGCGGGGGCGGTGAAGGTGGGGCAGCACTATAAAGTCGCCATGAGTGCACCCTGTCGCAAGTCGGTATCCGTCCTGATATGACCTTAGATTTTGCCAAGATGAAAAACTCCAACAACCAACCGGAGGGGAATGTGTGTGTGTGTGGGTGTGGGTGTGTGTGTGTGGAGAGGACGGGGAAGGGGAAGGGGTTGGCAGGGGCAGGGGCAGGTCACCGGGGGAGACAAGGTGGGTGGATATAGTGGCAGGCGTATGCTGGGAAATTGGGGTGGGGGAGGGGAGGGGAGGGGAGCACCACGGATACATGTCGCTGATGTGACCGGTGAAGACGGGGTGAGGGTGTGTGTTGGAGTGGGTTGACAGGTGATCACATTGGGAGAGGACACACAGCTGGATCCCTGTGGAAGGAAGCGGTTCAAGCTGCACATTCCAGTGGTTTTGGCATCTATTTAAAGCTGCATAATCCGATGAAGCATCACATTTTCAAAACCAAAACACTGACCTTAATTTGATTCTACATATCAAACTTAACAAATTATGCACTTATTAAAGCTGCATAGCCCGATGAAAACATAACATTTTAAAAATCAAAACAATTATCTCGATTTGATTCTACATATCTAACTCAGTTGCTGGTGCACTTATTAAACATTTGTCGTCACACCTAAGGGGGTACTGAGTCAATTAATAGAACATGTTACTGCAGAAGCCTATGGTGATAGTTTTGGCAAGCTTGCCAAAATTAATTTAGTATGTTTCCATTTTAAATATCTCAAAAGTTAGCGATTTAAAATAAAAGTTACTTCAAACTAAAGTAAGGTAGGTAATAATGAATAACCTAATATGTTTATCTCAGAAAATGAGAGAAAATCAAAACCATTGGACTATGCAACATTAAGAATTTGTTGCCACATAGAAGGGGATACTGAGTCAATTTAATAGAACCTGTTTCTGCATAAGCCTGTGGTGTGAGCTTTTGGTGTCCTTGCCAAAATAATTTGACATGTTTGCACTTCAAATATCCCAAAAGTTAGCGATTTGAAATAAAAGTTACTTCAATGTAATGTGAGGTAGATTATAACAATCAAATTAATATGTTTATCTCAGAAGAAATGACAAACTCAAAACCATCGGACAATGCAACTTTAACAAATATTTTCGCTTACAATCTACTTTACTTTATTTGAAACTTTTATGTTTTAAGGGTTATCTAAGTGTGAAGAAAGTGCATTGAGCAGGACCGACCAGTGTACATGGTATTTGTCGATTTCACTAAGGCGTTTGATACAGTCGGGAGGACTGGGCTATGGCAGCTACTGAGGAAGTATGGATGCCTAGAGAAGTTCACCACTATGATCGAAGCTCTACATACAGGAATGATGGTGAACGTTAGTGTTGGAGGGGAAGTCTCGGAACCGTTCGGGGTTACCAATGGGGTCAAGCAAGGTTGTGTACTGGCCCCCGTGCTCTTCTCCATCTTCCTATCAGCGCTCGGTTGCGATGTGACAAAGACTGCTTTCATTACTTGACTGCCACTCTCCATTTAGCTCTCTGCTGTGAGAGTTGCATCCATGAGTCAGTCTTACATTTCATGAAAGCTGCCTGCAAAAGTGTTGAAGTGCTGTTGGCTTTTGCAAGTTACCAGCGGCACTCTCTCGGGGAGCAAATAGGTTTCACACCGGCAAGAACATGTCAAGACGGGGAAAACTATTTGTCCCTGCAGTGGCTGGTCGGGAGATGTTGGGAGTTTCATACATCAACCGCCCATAATGCTGCCACAGTGAGATGGTTTTCTGTTTAGGGTTTGCTCCCTTAGCCTTCGGTTCTGTCAAGAACCTGTACCACAAGCCAGTGCTTTACAACTCTGTAGGGCAGGGGCGTCAAACTCCCTGAGGTATTTGTTATACCTGCAATACCTGCATACCATAACCTGATATCCCACTCAGTCACATTATCCTGACATTGAACTAACCAGTCCTTGCCCTATCCTAGTAATACCAGGCTAGGAAGTGACAAGCATCAATTTTGTACGTCATTGGTTTGACCTTAACGGGAATCGACCGCACGACCTTCCGCACGGGAACCCTACGCTCTACCCATTTGGTCATCGCATCCGGTGGGATGGATTGAAGGGGTGGGTGGGTGACGGCGGGGGTGGCGGAAGGGGGGGGGGGGGCAAAAGAAGCGCCGTCTGTCACCTGAATCACATGAGACGTGACAGCTCCCTGTGGCATTCACACACTGGCTGCGGTGGCCAAATCACTAGAGCAGTGGCTTCCTATGCAGAAGGTCAGGCATTCGAGTCCCGGCCGAGTCAAACCAATGACTTACAAAATTGATACTTGTCGCTACCCAGCCTGGCACTTGGCATTACTGGGATAGGACAAGGGCAGGTTTGCTCAGTATTAGAATAATGTGACTGAGTGGGATATTGGGTCATGGTGCTGGTGCCTTGTCTCCCAATGACAATGGGGCCGAACTATAAAAGTCACCATGAAAGCGCACTGTCACAAGTCAGTCCTCGTCCTGATATGACCTTATATGTTGCTAGGATTTTACTCCCCCAAAAACATGTGATACTTACGCAGTCTCTAACTACCCGCATCTGTAATCTGCAGTCGAGGCCGGACTTCTGGCAATTTAACACCCTGTTCTGGCGTCAATGCACTAGTCCCACCTTGGCATTGGCATTGACAGCAGGGAATGGACTAACCTTTCTGGGCTGGACAGTTTTATGTATGCCATGTGTGTGTGTCTGTGTGTGCTGTGGAGTATAATCCCGGTGTAGAGGTAGGATTGGGGCTCGGGTCAGTGTCAATACATATCACGGTCTGTTAGAATCTGTGTCAGTGTCAACACACATCACATTCAGTTAGTTTTGTGTCAGTGCCAGAGCACACCATGGTCTGTTAAAATCTGTTAATATCTGTGTCACTCAGACAGACTCCCAAGTTTAAAGCTGCATAATCCAATGGAAGCATTCAATTTCCGTAACTAAAACACTTACCCGTTGTACCATTCTACTCAATGTAGTGTGACCGGGCGCGGTGGGCGAATCATGTGAAAGGTCAGGAGTCAAACCAATGACGTACAAAATTGATACTTATACTTGTTGCAACCTAGCCTGGCGCTTAGCATTATTAGGATAGGGAAAAGACTGGTTAGCTCAGTGTCAGGATAATGTGACTGAGTGGGGAATCGGGTCATGGTTCCGGTGGAGCAGGCAATCGCAAACCCTGTAAATTGCAAACCCCCACTTGTGATTTACTATATATGGGCATGGAGGGTTTGCGATTTCCTAGGAAATTACATATCCCCCCTGGACATCACATGTTTGGCAGTCTTTGACATGTGCTTTGTGCGGGTTTGTTTTGCTTTTAAAATTCCCACAATGCACCGTGACGCTGGAATTATGAACTGGTCGATTGTAAAAATTATGTTTATGTAAGCATGATTAAGCCACATTTATTTTTATATAAGGAGGGATCCCTCACAAGATGGATTAATTGATTATTTTTAATTTCATACCTGTCACTGCAAGGGCCATATTCACTGCAATCGCTCACAAGAAAGATAGGGGAACGGGTCAATTTTTGTCAAAGATACTAGACTATATCATTAAGAAAAGCCAGTATAACTATCTGTATCATTATCCTACATGAATAAAGGCCAGTGGACCAGGCTACCGTTTTCAGCACATGTGTGGTCGGAATTACGAACTGGACTATCGCAAAGATGTTTTCATTAGGATTAATCCAGCTTGATCCTCCTTGGATCCATTTTATCCCCCCAGATCTGGTAGAAGTTCAAAATCAAACATATAGCTGCCATAATTGGGGTGATAAATGCTACAAAGCATGGGGGGGGGGTGCGATTTCCATGGGGGGTTTGTGATTTCCTAGGAAATCGCAAACCCAGGGTGTGATGTCAAGGGCAGCAGTGAGTCCGCCTTGTCACAAGTCGTCGGTACGCGTCCTGATAGGACATTAGATGTTACCAGGACATAAAACCCCAACAAACAAACAACTGTAAAGTCACAGTGATTGCGCAGTCACTGGTCGGTACTCACTTTGATATGACCTCAGATGTTGCCAGGACATGAAATCCAGGCATGCTATGAAGTATAGGTTTCTCATACTGTTTCTCTAGGGCAGTGGCAGTGTCATTTTGCATAGAAACCAATAGAGAAACGACGTAATTGAGTTGTTCATTTTCATGTTTAGTCTGTCAACACTGTAAAATGTACTGTATCTCAGCTCACTATGGTTGTATCACTATGTGTGACCGTCCAGTGTTTCAAAGTATTGTAAATAAATAGATATCAGAATCATAGAACATCCATGCCTCAAAGCAATCTCAGAGAATGCAGGAAAGAAATGTAAGCAGTGTTAAATTAGCATGCTGGTGAATTTCAAATGACATGTCTCTATATTTCTGTATCTGATTTCACTGGTTTCGCATCCTAAATATAGCTAGATGGGTGCGGCGGGGGTGGGGGGAGGTTTTGACACTCAAACTGCCAAAGGCTATGAATACAGATCGTTATCATTTTGCCACTGTGTGTTTATGTGCAATGCTTTCAAAACATTGCAAATAAATAAATAATAATTAAACCAATAAATAAATGCCTCAGGACTGTAACTATAACCCAGCTATTATTACTATCGACTATGGTTAACAGACTATGATTACCATTAGGAGATCAGGCCGCCGGCCCCGTGACCCAATATCCCAGTCAAATTATCCTAATATTGAGCTAACCAGACTTGCCCTATCCTAGTAATAGAGAGCGCCAGGCTAGATAGCCCTGAGTATCAATTTTGTCAGTCATGGTTTGACTCGGCCAGGTTTCAAACTCCTGACCTTCCACATGAAAATCCTGCGCTTTACCGATTTGGTGACCGAGTTACGTGTAAATATAGCGAATATGCATGTGAAAGAATTCCCGTTGAAAATATGTAACAACATCTTTAAAAACACGTAGTAGAGGCATTTTGACATGTAATGTATTATTAATAGGTACCGACAGTGCCATGAAAAACTCGTGGAATGGTGGTTTTTTCATCAGTATTCACAGGGTCATAACTATCTCCGTATGGATTTGATTTTGATGAAATTACATAATTTAGAAGATCAACATGTTCTATCTGATCTTGTTGGATTGAATATATAATAAGTTTTTGCGTAAGTAAAATCCATTTGTATGATGAGTGTATTTCGTGAATATTCCTTCATCACTGATGTCAAGAAAAATGACCCTGAAAACAGGTGATCTTTAATTGGCGTGCTCTCCCTAGGGCTACATCGTAGAAAGTCATGGATGGTACCAAAAGAAGCGCAATGACCTCAGCTTTCTTACCATATAAAGATATATGGTTTGCCCTAGGTAGAAAAGTCAATCATGGTAAATTCTGCAATTTAAATTAATTTTTAAGTTTAAAACCATGTACTAAATTTTAAAATATTTGAAACCTAATGAGATTTGGTATGGATAGATATACAATTTGATTCCCTTTCCAATGGTACCAATGTTACCATAGAGCTAGTTAGTGCAAGGAGCCGCAGACAGAATATTGATACCAAACTCTTTGGGCCTTGCTGTCCATAGTAGTTTCACAATGATGACACACATGTACAAACATGTATCTGACATTGCTGTATATTGGAATATATTACAGAATATGTAATCTGATAGTGTGCCAAATTTAGGGAAGGTCCAGCCATTGCTTTAGGTACAGTGAATATTTAGAGATTTATTTAAGTAAATATTTTTGGTTTTAGACACTTAGTTTGTATTTTAAATCAAAATTCAGGTTTTGATATTTTTAGTTAAATTATTGGTATACCTATAATATGCATTAGTTCGATATGATATGTGTGCAAAATCTGAAGAAGGTCCAACTATTGGATGAGCCACAGTGAGTGTTCAAAGATGGATGAGTACATTAATATTTTAGATTTTGGACACTTTTCTTTTATATGTGCAATCTAAAGGCACTTTAAAAAATATATTTGTAGATAGAATATTAATAGAACAATGTGTGTTACGTCCAGATGATGTACACTGTCAATTTATAGGAAGATACAACAATTGGTTAAGCTACAATGAACATTTAAATATTTTCCAAATTGATATATTTGGTTTTCTGACTATTCTGCCCTATGTGTTCAATAAAAATGCAATATTTTCTATATTTTAAAATAGTATATTGATATAAATAATATCTATTAGCCTCAGTGAATGGTTATTCTCATACTGAGGCAAATTTGAGGAAGACTCAAAAGATTTTGTAGCTACAATGAGCTTCAAAGATTGAAAATTTCACATACAAATGCTGTTTACATGCAAATAATTACACTTTTTCACATTTTAGGATGCAAATATCTTTTGATTCTCTGGACATAGAGGTCTGGACAAAAAGAGGCTATTACACTGTTATGAATATTTGAACTATTTAGTATTTATTCAGTCTTGTTGCAGTTTTGGAAGAAAATACCATGCTTTGAAAATGGATATTTGGCCAAATCCTAAAAATAATTTCCGTTATGAATTGCACTTTTTGACATTGTCTCATTAAAAATCTGCTTCACTAATTGATTTAATAATTGCCATTTTAAATGCCTCTATGTATACAATGGAAATTGATTAGCAGAACTCCCCTCACATGGTTCCACTGTTTATTATATTTGTTCAAAGTTCCACTTTTAATTCAAAATTAATACATTTGATATATTTAATATTAAAAAATAAACAGTTTTTGGATTTGGGCTTGTAATTGTAATGACTACAGGAAAGAATAAATATATTGAACCATATGCATATTTTTAAATTTCGCTGCTGGTACCTATTACTAAGCATGTATGGGTTCTGCTTTACGGCTAGTGTGTATGGAAAGCTTGGATTGTAGTGGTACAAGTATTTAGAGAATTGAAGTAGGGTTATGTGACATTTTGTGAGCTTCTATAGACCCCTTATAATGTTTATAAACCTTGTGTATGCGCGCGCACCTTGGCATACTGCCATTGAGTTTGCCGATACGTGCAGTGCAACACCTCGATTATATTCAAAATTAATGGAAATGCAGAACCCTAACCTTATAAATGTAATATAATCTTTTCATTGAGTATGTTTTCTGTATGTGTGCTGAGCGGTTTGTGTCTAGGTGGTGTAGTTTGAGAGAGATTTGACTTTTTCTGTATGAAGATTGCTCACGGCCATTGACAATGCATTGAGTTTGCCGATGCGCGTAGTGCAACGTCAATTTTATTCAAAATTAATAGAAAGGCAGAACCCTAACCGTATAATTTTAATATAATCTTTTTGTTGAATATTTTTTTCTGTATGTGTGCCAAGCGGTTTGTGTCTAGGTGGTGTAGTTTGAGAGATATTTAACTTTTTCTGTATGAAGATTGCTCACGGCCATTGACAGTGCATTGAGTTTGCCGATACGTGCAGTGCAACGGTCAATTTTATTCAAAATTAATAGAAATATAGAAACCTAACCTTATAAATTTAATATACTCTTTTCGTTGAATATGTTTTCTGTTTGAGTGCCAATCAGTTTGTTTCTAGATGCCGTGGTTTTAGAGATATTTCAACTTTTCTCTATGAAGATTGCTCATATCCATTGAGTTTGCAGTGCGACAGTGTGTAGTCCTGCAGCCAAGCAGCGTGCGCAGTGACTTAAATACCGATGCTCACGTCATATGAAATAGGTCTGTCTGTAGCAGCGTGTGTGTTATCTACGTTAGTGATTTCCCCCAGAGAGAGGCTGTCCTGAGCTTATAGTGTAGTTCCAATGTTTGGCTCTGTGCTACCCGGCGCCTAAAACAAGGATTGCATGCTGGGTCCTGGTACACCGGGGCGACCTTCCGTGCACTGTCCTGTCACGTGACAACATGGAATGGAGGACTACAGTGGAATGTGTGCCGTCCAACCGGTGCCAAGGTCACGGTCAGGCAGTCAGGGAAATGACCAGGTGAACATGGAGAGAATTGTTGTTGAACACGGACAGAGCCGTCCGTTGTGGAACACGGACAGATGCGTCCGTGGTGGAACACGGACAGCCGTCCGTGGTGGTGGAACACGGACAGAGCCGTCCGTTGTGGAACACGGACAGAGGCGTCCGTGGTGGAACACGGACAGCCGTCCGTGGTGCTGGAACACGGACAGAGTCGTCCGTGGTGGTGGAACACTGACAGAGGCGTCCGTGGTGGAACACGGACAGCCGTCCGTGGTGGTGGAACATGGACAGCCGTCCGTGGTGGTGGAACATGGACAGAGCCGTCCGTGGTGGTGGAACACGGACAGCAGTCCGTGGTGGTGCAATACGGGGGAAAGCCGTCCATGATGCAACACGTAGAGAGCTGTCTGCGGTGGTGCAATGTGGAGAGAGCCGTCTGTGGTGGTGCAATGCGGGGAAAGCCGTCCGTGATGCAACACGGAGAGAGCCATCCATTGTTTAGCAGCTCACGAGGCTATGTAGAAAAGAGTTCCACTCCCAACCAACAAACACTTCATGCTCTCTGATAGCATTAGCAGTGGAAAGAACTAACATAATGGATATCAGCTTCTTTGGCAGCATGCTCTGTAGTTAGAGGTCTTAAAGAGCACTCCCCCCACCACCACCACCACCACCACCACCACCACCACCACCACCACTACCACTACCACCACCACCAATTCGCCATCTGACGATATTGACAATAACTAATGTGTATGATGAAGCTCATGACCCATGCCTCTGTTCTGTCTGGGGTATTACTGAAAGCAGATCTGGTGATGGGATTCGCCGCCAGGTGGGGGGGTGGTTAACACTGTCCGCTATGAGGGTGAGCCCATCATTCATTCTCACACTCGCCCCTCCCCACACACACACCATATCCACGACAGTCTGTCCCTACTAATTATAACCAATTACGACCCCCCCCCCCCCCAACATACATGCATAAATAATTAACATTCTCACACTCGCCCGTAAACATGCTACCTAGCGGTAATCTCGCACGCAAAGGTCTCTTTATGCTCTCCCAGCATAGAATAGGTGTTCGCCTTGATGTTTTATCCTACAGAAGAGTGGTTGGAGAGTGGAGTTGTGTCCCTGTAGTTCTGTGTATATCACAAGGTAGAGCCTTTTGATCCTGGGCCTATATGCAGGAGTCGGTGGTAGCGGGTTTTGGTGTTACAGCCTATTACCGGGTAGCTATCGCCGACGTCGGGAACTGTGTCAAGTGCTAAGCAGGAGTGCGTAACACTTTGATTATAGCTACCCGTGAATTTATTTATAGATTTGGGAAATCCCTCTGCATCTGTACCCGTATATTAGGCTTAAATCTATTCAATGCTGTCATATTTAACAGAATTACATATGCAATAAGTGAAATTTTATCAATTTAACCCTAAATTCAAACCCTCCTTAAGGCTACCGCTGCATTGGCGGCGATATTAATAGTTATATTTTCGAATCGACGAAGGAACTGTCAACAAACCGCCGCAGCGTCGTTGACTCTCCCGAGCCTGCTCCTACAGACCTTCGTCGATTCGAAAATATAACTAGTAATATCGCCGCCAATGCGGCGGTAGCCTTAAGGAGGGTTTGAATTTAGGGTTAAATTGATAAAATTTCACTTATTGCGTATGTAATTCTGTTAAATATGACAGCATTGAATAGATTTGGGCCTAATGAACTCGCTATACCTCCTATATACCAGGGGTAAGGTACCACCGGTTAAGCCTTTGGTGTTATGCCTATCACCGCTTCGTGCATAGCATTTTTCGCCGCTACCCGGGAAAATCCCGACTACCACCTTTTCGGCTCACTATCACCGAATACCACCGACTCCTGCATATAGGCCCAGATGGAGGTCGCACATGCGCACTGGCTATGTCTATCGCAATCTGTCCCAGGGAGGGCAGTCACTGTGTCAGGGAGGGAACTGACTATGTATATTATTACACTCTGTCAGGGAGGGTGCTGGCTATGTACATTACACTCTGTCAGGGAGGGTGCTGGCTATGTACATTACACTCTGTCAGGGAGGGTGCTGGCTATGTACATTACACTCTGTCAGGGAGGGTGCTGGCTATGTATATTACACTGAGTCAGGGAGGATACTGACCGTATATTACAATAATCTGTGTCAGGAAGTGTACTGACTGTATATCACACTCTGGTATATTACAGTCGTTATCAGGGAGAGTGCCCACCATATATTACATTCGGTGTCAGGGAGTGTTCTGACTGTATATTTCAATCTGTGTCAGGGAGGGTACTGACTATTATTACACTCTGTGTTAGGGAGAGTTCTGTGTATATCACAATTTGTCACAGAGGGTAGTGGCTATATATTTCCATATGTGTTATCTGTGTCTGACTATGTATATTATTACAATCTGGGTCAGATGGGGGTAGGGTGGGGTGGGGTGGCATGGGGGGCTGTACATAGCACAATCTGTCAGGAGGGGAGGATGCTGACTGTGTCTCGCAATGTGTGTCAGGGGGCGGGGGGCTGGCTGTGTATAGCACTATCTGTGTCAGGGAGAACACAAAGTATATATATATAGTCTGTGTCACTGGATGCGGTGGCCGAATCGGTAGAGCACAGGTTGGGAGTTTGATTCCTGCTTGAGTCAAGCCAATGACGTATACAATTCAGGGATGAAAGATCTCCGCGAATCCGCGGATTTCCGGGATTGAAAAATCCCGCATCACCATCAGCGTATACTACTATGTGGTGCAGACGCTGCAGCACTATCAGCATATACTACTAATAAATGCTCCAAACGGCCCAGCACTATCAGCGGATACTATTAATATATGCTTCAAAGGGCGCAGCACTATCAGCGTATACCAATATATATGAAACCCAACTTCTGGAAATTTTCCGCAATTCCCTGATAATGCTAAACCTATGGGACAATATCAGCATTTCTGCTTATTTCCCGGAGACCACTTTCATCCCTGACAATTGATAGTTGTCGCTATCTAGCCTGGCACTCGGCATTGTTAGGATAAGGCAAGGACTGGTGCCAGCAGCCTGGTCTTCCTGTGAGGCAGCCCTACAAAGTTGGCATGACTGCGCACTATCTCAGGTCGGTGCCTGTCCTGATATGACCTTAGATGTTTGCAGGACGTAAATCTATAATACAAAAAAAACACAAACAAAACAAAGATCAGTCTGTGTCAGGGTGAAATGCAGATCACACTATCACTGTATCAGGGAGAGTATGTCCCTGTCTGTGGTGTGGGTGTGTTGGACGTGACAGGGAGAGCAGTTCGTGGTGTTGTTTGTGGCAGGCATGAGTGAGGGGTTCGAAGTGCTCTGTGGTATTGAGCCTGGTTTTTGTTTTGCGCAGTCAACATTGTCACTGGACGCGGTGCCGAATCAGTAGAGCGCGGGCCTTGCGTGTGGGAGATCGGGAGTTCGGTTCCCGGTCGAGTCAAACCAATGACCTTATAAAGCTATACAAATGTATTCTTGTCACTTCCTAGCCTGCTGCTCAGCTTTAATAGGAAAGGGCAATGACTGGTAAGCTCAAGTCCCGATCACAGGTCCACAAAGCAGCAAGTCCCCATCACAGGTCCACAAAGCAGCATGTCCCGATCACAGGTCCACAAAGCAGCAAGTCCCAATGGCAGGTCCACAAAGCAGCAAGTCCCAATGGCAGGTCCACAAAGCAGCAAGTCCCGATCACAGGTCCACAAAGCAACATGTCCCGATCACAGGTCCACAAAGCAACATGTCTCGATGACAGGTCCACAAAGCAACATGTCCCGATGACAGGTCCACAAAGCAGCAAGTCCTGATCACAGGTCCACAAAGCAGCAAGTCCCGGTCACAGGTCCACAAAGCAGCATGTCGCGATCACAGGTCCACAAAGCAGCAAGTCCTGATCATAGGTCCACAAAGCAGCCACTCACATTAACAAGTCCACAAAGCAGCCACGCCCATTAACAGGTCCACAAAGCAGCCACTCCCATTAACAATAACAAGGTTCACAAAGCTGTGACTCCCATTATCTGGTCCACAAAACAGCACGTCCCTTTCACAGGTTCACAAAGCAGCCACTCCTGTTAAACAGTCCACACCACACACACACACACACACACACACACACGCACAAACACACACGCACACACACGCACACGCACACGCACACGCACACGACCTGGGTGTTTGTTACTGAGGCGCCTTCGTGGCCGGTATGAGGTTGTTCCGCTGTGCTCTCGTCTGTCCTGGAGTTGGCTGGTCATTGGTGTGGGACTCGGGCCAATATTTTAACTGGCTTTGGGCGAGGTTGGAAATAACAGTGGGCAAAATCCTCGTTATCATCCAAGTGGATAGAGGTACTAGAAGGAGGCTGCCGCTGCAAACAAGCTCAGTGTTGATAATGATATTAACGTTGCATGGTCCGATGGTTTTTAGTTTCTGCCATTTCTCTGAGATAAATATATTAAATTGATGATTATAATCTACATTACTTTAGTTTGAAAAGCAAATATGTGAAATTATTAATTAGTTTTGGCAGGCTTCTATTAACATGTTCTAGTAAATTGACTCGGTATTCCCTTCTATGTGGCAGCACATATTTAAGACTAGATAAAAGATTCACCCGGTACTTGTAGTACATGGGTGAAGGACAACGTAGTGTAAATACGGGCGAAAATAGGTTTATTATGGAACATGGACTAGAAACTGTGGCTCCAGTATCAAATGGCTACTCATATAGGCACATAGTTGGTGAAATGGGCGAGAATGCAAAAAGACAAGATGGCGGCCAGAGAATGCCATCGATTTCACTTTTAAATTGGATTAATGTATATGTTTTATTATATTTTCCAACTCAAAAGTAGCGGGTAAACATGAAGACATATACAAAGAATAAATGTTGCTTCTTAGATTGTGAAATTAGGCTCTCATAAAGACTCATTTCATTAGCCCGATTTTTCGACTGTTTTTATATAAGGCTGATCTTCACCCATGTACTACAAGTACTGGGTGAATCTTTTATCTAATTTAAGACGTGCATCATTATCTAAATTAGATATGTATAATCAATTTTAGCTCACTGTTTTAGTTTTGACAAGTTGATGCTTCATCGAACTATGCAGCTTTGATGTAATAATGTTCAGTGTTTCTGTATCGGTATTATTGTGCGTAGCTTTTTCTAAGGGCGCTTGAACAAATTCATAGATATAGATACAGAAATAGGACCATTGTTTATTTTGTTTGGGGTTTTAAATCCTGGCAACATCCAAGATCATATCAGGACCGGCACCGACTTGTGTCTGTGCACACTCATGGCGACTGCATAGTGTTGTCCTACTGGGATACCGGTATCTGGCACCGTTACCCGATTCCCCACCGAGTCACATTATCCTGACACTGAGCTAACCAGTGTCCTATCCTGGTAATGCAGAGTTCCAGGCTAGGTCGCGAAAAGTATCAATTTTGGATGGCATTGGTTTGACTTGGCCGGGGTTCAAACTCCCGACCTTCTGCTAGGGAAGCTTACGTACGCTCTTACCTATTCGACCACCACATGCGACGATATCAAGCATAGTATATACCACTAACCACTGTGTGCAATGTAACCCACTTCCAATTATAGTAATTAAATTGGAGTAATTTGATGCCGTTGAACGCACTTAGCCTGGTGAATTGTCTAACCGTCACCACAGCACAACTATCGAACACAAACTGTCTCAACCATGCCTTATTGGGCGTATTCGATCAATTAACTCGGGTCACCCGAGTCAGTTTTTGGCGCATGCGCAGACTCTAGATCCTCGGGTTGCATAATCGAACACTCTCCAACACGATCGGGTTGGAAAAAATGGTGGCTTAATCCAAAGCGTTTTTTTTTTTAATAACCGATATAACTACAGTAAAATAGGATTCAAAGTATTTTTTGAATGCATAGTTTAGTTATATTTTCATTTCATTAATCTGAATTATTAAACACAGGACTCGTACTGCAACAGGACGATACCAGCACAAATGTGATGCCATCGCTCCTAGCCAACCCCAGCCAAGACGTGGGTTACTGGTGTCGGGTCATTTTGCACACTGCATGTGTATCTTTCGACTCCACTCGCGGTGTTCGATTTGGAATTCTAGCAACTCGGGTGTCCCAAGTCTTCCAGGGGCCATATGCATGAAGCGGTGTTAGCATTGTGTGGTGTTAACGGCTAACACCGGGTAGCTATCACTGGCGTCGCGAAGTGTGTCATGCCATATGCATGGGCGCCTAAACCGTTTGCATTAGCTAAACGTGCAGTTATTTATAGATTTGGGAAATCCCTCTGAGCCTGTTGCTGGCGAGCACCGCTATTTCCCAATATCGCGCCAATGTGGCGTCGGCGGCGATTTGTTTTGTTTACATTCGTTTCGACAATATGAATATCGCCGCCGATGTAGTGGCGGCGTTAATATCGCTTCGATTTCTGGTTTAATTTGGCCAAATTCCACTTTAAAAAATTTTTATTCTGTCGGCGGCGGCGGCGATTTGTTTTGTTTACATTCGACAGTATGAATATTGCCGCCGATATAGCTGCTGCGTTAATATCGCTTCGATTATTGATTTAATTTGACCAAATTTCACATTTTGAACATGTAATTCTGTTAAATATGACAGCTTTGAATAGATTTGGCCATAATATATCGCCGCTGATGTGGCGGCGGCGATTTGTTTTGTTTACATTCGTCGATTCGACAATATTAATATCGCCGCCGATGCAGCAGCGGCGTTAATATCGGTTCGATTTTGCAGTTAATTTGATCAAATTTCACTTTTAGAGTATGTAATTCTGTAAATATGATAGCATTGAATAGATTTGGGGCTAATCGGTACCTAACACCACCTGTAAACCTGCTATGAAGTGGTGTTAGAATATCCAACCTTAAACTTGCGGTGTTTCCGTAACACTGCTCCATGCATAGCGACTTTTCGCCGCTAAACTAGAAATCCCGTCCAAAACCAGTTTTGGCTAGCTAACACCGCTCCATGCATACGGCCCCAGGTCGTGTTAATCGAATATGGCCATTGATCTCAGCCCTTGTCACTGCCGACTTGAGGACTCAACTTCCACTTGACCTTGGGTGATGTGACCTGTACTGGCAGACAACAATGCCAGTCACTTGATGTGCCGGGCACGTGCTGTGTGATGGAGTGTAAATCATCTGCTTAGAAGTTTGTGCACAGGTCCTACTTGTAGTCGCTAAGCACTGTCCTTAATCGCTGCGACCGGTCACTTGTAAACATTATGCTAGAAGTTGAAGTAGAAGTAGAAGGCATTTGTTTCTAGTTGACCTTTTGAGTGATTACACTACAAATGAACACACTGGACCCGGTGGCTGAATCGGTAGAGTGCGGAAGGTTGGAAGTTCGGTTCTCGTTTGAGTCAAACCAATGACTTTTAAAATTGATACTTCTCACTTCCTAGCCTGGCGCTTGTCATTAATAGGATAGGGCAAGGACTGGTTAGCTCAGTGTCAGGATAATGTGACTGAGTGGGATATTGGGTCATGGTGCCACTGGCCTGATTTCCCAGAGGGGCAGCACTATATAATAAAGTCACCATGAGTGCACACTGTATGTCGGTACCTGTCCTGATATGACATTAGATGTTACCAGGACATAAAACTCCAGCAACCAACCACCCAACCAACAAATGAACACAGGTTCAGCTCGTCACCAGATAGCTGGCTGCTCAGTCTGCCCCTTACCTCTGCCGCCCCATCTTTTAACCCTCTCCTACCCTCACCTTCCCCACTTACCTGGGCCCGTCCCTTACCTTATGGGGCTGTCACACTACGACATAACGACGTCAACGTAGGGAGAACGTGAAGAACGTTGAACTTCTCGGCGTAGTATGCAAATTTGGGCACAAGTTGAACGTGGATGCAGCGTAGTGGACGAGAACGTAACGTTGGTAAAGCGTAGTGATACCGTCAGTCACGAGAGAGGACAACGTCACTACGCTCACGGAACGTTATGAACGTTATTCCATCGCCAGAAGAACGTTACATGACGTTAGCTATGTAATGAGACGTTGAACGTACGTTGAATGCACGTTCTCCTGACGTTCCCATTAAGCCTCGTAGGCTTTTGCACTTGGTTTAATGTGGGTCAACGTAGTGGAACGTAGTTGAACGTAGTGAGCAGCGTTGAAATAACGTCCGTTTAACATCATTGACGTTCACTGAACGTGAACAGAACGTACGGTGAACGTAAACCCTTACGTTCGACCTACGTCCAAAGTTTTGAACATGTCCAAAACCTTGACGTAACACGACGTAATGTGACGTAGCTCGACGTCATTTTGCTGTCATCATGACGTAACCCAACGTCATGACGAAAAATGATCACGTTAGGCTCACGTTGGCTCGTCACGTCGTAGTGTGACAGGGGTATTACTTGATATTACATTCATTGATTAATCAGGTAATGTCATTGTTCACAATTGGTCTTCCCCATTCGACTATTCCTTGTGGTAGCGTGGTAATGGCGAGTGCCAGGTCAGGTAGCTGAAAGTATAACAAATGTAAATTGTTGGGTTGTTTGCTTTGACTGTCGAGCGAACTCACAACCTTGCAAATGGGAAGTGGGTGTTCAACTCATTCGGCCGTCCTGTCCACGCATGTTGCTACTACTACTCAGTACTACTGCCACTTGGTGCTTGCATGTTTCCAACTGGTGTCTGTGATATAAATAGATGGGGGATACCCCACCACGTGAGAGGGAACCCCGCGTGACGTCATGACGGCGGGAAGGCCGTAAATAAACCAGTACTTAACAAGCAAAAAAAACAACAAAAACAAAACAAAAAAAAACGTAGAAAATTAACACATAAGACATGTTACCGGATTCACTGGTTGTTATACACCAACGTTAAACACTAACACAAAAAAAAAAGAAAAAGGAATGTCACCTGTTAATGATAAGTTGATACCGAAACATTGCGAAATGATGTTAATGATAAGTTAGATAAGAAACCCCAAAGAAAATTGTCACCAGTTAAACACTTATAACGTTCTCACATATATATATATATAAAAAAAGAAAGAAGGGAGATGTGATATAAATAGATGGGGGATACCCCACCACGTGAGAGGGAACCCCGCGTGACGTCATGACGGCGGGAAGGCCGTAAATAAACCAGTACTTAACAAGCACGCATTGAGTCGAGTCGTATATGTAGGCATCCAACTGTTACAGTGTCCGCGTGTTACCATTTTCAGAACAGGCGCGGTTGGGTGTTTGCTGCACGATCGTTATGTCAATCTTTTGCTCCCCCCCCCCTCCCCCCTCCGTTGAGATTTTATGTTCCATTATTTCTCATCAACGCTCGACAAACCGTGAGTATTACGCCTCTGACCAGGACCCAGTGCCATCGATGTTTCTTTCCACTGCACACCACACACTGCCCATCACCTCGCCTGCTGGTGACTACAGGGACTGTTCCGCTGGGTGGCGCCTGGTGGCGGACTGTTTCTGCTGGCTGGTGGCGGGCTGTTTTTGCTGGGTGGCGGACTGTTCCTGCTGGCTGGCGCCTGGTGGCGGACTGTTCTTGCTGGCTGGCACCTGGTGGCAGACTTTCTTGCTGGCTGGCGCCTGGTGGCGGACTGTTCTTGCTGGCTGGCACCTTGTGGCGGACTGTTCTTGCTGGGTGGCACCTGGTGGTGGACTGTTCCTGCTGGCTGGTGGCGGGCTGACTGGCGCCTTGTGGCGGACTGTTCTTGCTGGGTGGCGCCTGGTGGCGGACTGTTCCTGCTGGCTGGTGGTGGGCTGACTGGTGCCTGGTGGCGGACTGTTCTTGCTGGGTGGCACTTGGTGGCGGACTGTTCCTGCTGGCTGGTGGCGGGCTGACTGGTGCCTGGTGGCGGACTGTTCTTGCTGGGTGGCACCTGGTGGGGGACTGTTCCTGCTGGCTGGTGGCGTGCTGACTGGTGCCTGGTGGCGGACTGTTCTTGCTGGGTGGCACCTGGTGGCGGACTGTTCCTGCTGGCTGGTGGCGTGCTGGCTGGTGCCTGGTGGCAGACTGTTCTTGCTGGGTGGCACTTGGTGGCGGACTGTTCCTGCTGGCTGGTGGCGGGCTGACTGGTGCCTGGTGGCGGACTGTTCTTGCTGGGTGGCACCTGGTGGCGGACTGTTCTTGCTGGCTGGTGGCGGGCTGGCTGGTGCCTGGTGGCAGACTGTTCTTGCTGGGTGGCACCTGGTGGCGGACTGTTCCTGCTAGATGGCGCCTGGTGGTGGACTGTTCCTGCTAGCTGGCGCCTGGTGGCGGGCTGACTGGTGCCTGGTGGCAGACTCTTCTTGCTGGGTGGTGCCTGGTGGCGGACTGTTCCTGCTAGCTGGCGCCTGGTGGCGGGCTGGCTGGCGCCCGGTGACGGACTGTTTTTGCTGGGTGGCGCCTAGCGGCGGACTGTCCCCGATATGTGGCGCCTGGCGGCAGAGTGTGGTGTCTAGTGCTACCAGGTGGCGCCCTCCAGAGGCCTGCACCGGTTAGAACTGCCCGCAGGTGACATACAGGTCCATTTGTACAGGCCGTAGGGGGGCGTGCAGGTCAGCGGGTCAAATAAACCCGGTGACCTTGGCACTCGCCCTCGATCTGAGAGGGGTGATCGGCTTTTCACCATGTTAACCCGCATTGCCAGGAATCTTTCTCAAATCGAAGCTGTTAAAGTTGCATATTCCAATGGCTTTGAGTTTGTCCATTTTTTATATTAGATATATAATATAGCTTGATTGGTATAATCTACCTTACTTTAGTTTGAAGTAACTTTGATATTAAATGGCTAGCTTTTGATATATTTGAAGTGCAACCATGTTAAATTAATTTTGGCAAGCATGCCAAAACACTTCTGCTTAGAACTGCAGTAACACTAACAGGTTGTATTAAATTGACTTAGTTTTCCCGTATAATATGTGATGACAAGTGTTTAATAAGTGCACCACCATCTAAGTTAGATATTTGGAATCAAATCCAAATAATTGTTTTAGTTTTGGAAATTTGATGTTTCCATCGGACCACGCCGGTTGAAATGTACATATTTAAACCTCTTT
>CM059193.1:50905550-50995697 GCA_030323885.1 Branchipolynoe longqiensis | reverse complement strand
GGGTGTGGGTCTGGGTGTGTGTGGATAGTGGGTTGAGGGTGTGGGTGTTGGTGTGTGTGTGGGTAGAGAGTTGTGGGTGTGGATGTTGGTATGTGTGTGGGTAGTGGGTTGTGTGTGTGGGTAGTGGGTTGGGTGTGTGTAGTGGGTTAGGTGTGTTTGTGTAATAGGTTGTGTGTGTGTGGGTAGTGGGTTGGGTATGTGTAGTGGGTTGGGTGTGTGTAGTGGGTTAGGTGTGTTTGTGTAATAGGTTGTGTGTGTGTGGGTAGTGGGTTGGGTATGTGTAGTGGGTTGGGTGTGTGTAGTGGGTTAGGTGTGTTTGTGTAATAGGTTGTGTGTGTGTGGTATGGTAGGTTATTATGGCTAGAGTGTGTCTATGGTAGGTGTATTTGTGTAATAGTTGTTGTGTGTGGTAGTGGGTTGGGTATGTGTAGTGGGTTGTGAGATAGTGGTGTGAGTAGTAGTGGGTTAGGTGTGTTTGTGTAATAGGTTGTATGTGTGTTGGGTAGTGGGTTGGATATGTGTAGTCGTTGGGTGTGTGTAGTTGGTTTGTGTGTTTTTTAATAGGTTGTGTGTGAGGGTCGGGTTATAGTGGAGTCTTGGGTGAGATGTAGTGGAAGTGTAGAGAATGGTAATAGGTTGTGTGTGTGTGGGTAGTGGGTTGGGTGTGTGTAGTGGGCTAGGTGTGTTTGTGTAATAGGTTGTGTGTGTGTGGGTAGTGGGTTCGGTGTGTGTAGTGGGTTGTGTGTGTTTGGGTAATAGGTTGTGTGTGTGGGTAGTGGGTTGGGTATGTGTAGTGGGTCGGGTGTGTGTAGTGGGTTGGGTGTGTGTAGTGGGCTAGGTGTGTTTGTGTAATAGGTTGTGTGTGTGTGGGTAGTGGGTTGGGTATGTGTAGTGGGTTGGGTGTGTGTAGTGGGTTAGGTGTGTTTGTGTAATAGGTTGTGTGTGTGTGGGTAGTGGGTTGGATATGTGTAGTGGGTTGGGTGTGTGTAGTGGGCTAGGTGTGTTTGTGTAATAGGTTGTGTGTGTGTGGGTAGTGGGTTGGGTATGTGTAGTGGGTTGGGTGTGTGTAGTGGGTTAGGTGTGTTTGTGTAATAGGTTGTGTGTGTGTGGGTAGTGGGTTGGATATGTGTAGTGGGTTGGGTGTGTGTAGTGGGTTAGGTGTGTTTGTGTAATAGGTTGTGTGTGTGGGTAGTGGGTTCGGTGTGTGTAGTGGGTTGTGTGTGTTTGGGTAATAGGTTGTGTGTGTGGGTAGTGGGTTGGGTATGTGTAGTGGGTTGGGTGTGTGTAGTGGGTTGTGTGTGTTTGGGTAATAGGTTGTGTGTGTGTGGGTAGTGGGTTGGGTATGTGTAGTGGGTTGGGTGTGTTTGGGTAATAGGTTGTGTGTGTGGGTAGTGGGTTGGGTATGTGTAGTGGGTTGTGTGTGGGGTGGATGCTGATATGTCTGTGTGTCGTGGGTTGGGGTGGGGTGCAGATGCAGGTGCAGTGTGGCGTGGAAGCGCCTCCCTGCGGTAACCTCTGCACTTAATATTGTATAAAGGACACGGGTCCCTTTGTAGTTGGGTATGATTTATACGTGATGTGACAAGGGCAGATTTAACCCGCACGCGGATGGGGACGCCATGTCCCCGCATCTACAACTACAAGGCAGCTGACACCACGCGCACACGCAGTCACGCACACACACTCACACACTCTCATATAGACCACACACGGCACACTCACACACACATACCTACACACACTCATATACATAACACACACTGACAGACTCACAAGTACACACTTACACAAGCACTGACACACCCACACATACCTACACACACTCATATACATAACACACTGACAGACTCACAAGTACACACTTACACAAACACTCACCCACCCACACACACACTCATATACATAACACACACTGACAGACTCACAAGTACACACTTACACACCCACTCACACACCCACACATACCTACACACACTCATATACATAACACACACTGACAGACTCACAAGTACACACTTACACACCCACTCACACACCCACACACACACTCATATACATAACACACACTGAGAGACTCAAAAGTACACACTTACACACACACTCACACACCCACACATACTTACACACACTCATATACATAACACACACTGACAGACTCACAAGTACACACTTACACACACACTCACACACCCACCAACCAACACACCAAACAAACACACCACAACCACAAACACACACCACCACCACACACACAACACACACACCAAACACCACACACAACCACAAACACACACAACACACCACCACCCACACACACACCAAACAAACACACACACAACCACAACACACACACAACACACCCCACACATACCTACACACACTCATATACATAACACACACTGACAGACTCACAAGTACACACTTACACACACACTCACACACACATACCTACACACACTCATATACATAACACACACTGACAGACTCACAAGTACACACTTACATACACACTCACCCACCCACACACACACTCATATACATAACACACACTGACAGACTCACCACTACACACTTACACAAGCACTGACACACCCACACATACCTACACACACTCATATACATAACACACACTGACAGACTCACAAGTACACACTTACACACACACTCACACACCCACACATACCTACACACACTCATATACATAACACACACTGACAGACTCACAAGTACACACTTACACACACACTCACCCACCCACACACACACTCATATACATAACACACACTGACAGACTCACAAGTACACACTTACACACACACTCACACACCCACACATACCTACACACACTCATATACATAACACACACTGACAGACTCACAAGTACACACTTACACAAGCACTGACACACCCACACATACCTACACACACTCATATACATAACACACACTGACAGACTCACAAGTACACACTTACACACACACTCACACACACATACCTACACACACTCATATACATAACACACACTGACAGACTCACAAGTACACACTTACACACACACTCACCCACCCACACACACACTCATATACATAACACACACTGACAGACTCACAAGTACACACTTACACAAGCACTGACACACCCACACATACCTACACACACTCATATACATAACACACACTGACAGACTCACAAGTACACACTTACACACACACTCACACACACATACCTACACACACTCATATACATAACACACACTGACAGACTCACAAGTACACACTTACATACACACTCACCCACCCACACACACACTCATATACATAACACACACTGACAGACTCACCACTACACACTTACACAAGCACTGACACACCCACACATACCTACACACACTCATATACATAACACACACTGACAGACTCACAAGTACACACTTACACACACTTACGCACTGACACATTGGCAAACTCTTACAGACTTACACACTGACACACTCTGACACACACTAACACTACTGACACCCACTGACACCAGCTGACCCCCACTGACACACAATGTCCCCCATTGGCACACACTGACACACACTGACACTCATTGGCACACACTGACACCCACTGACACACACTAACACACTGACACCCATTGACACACACTGACACACCCTGGCACCCATTGACACACACTGACACACACTGACACACACTGACATACACTGACACCCATTGGCACACACTGACACCCGCTAACACACTGACACACACTGACACGCACTGACACCCATTGGCACACACTGACACCCGCTAACACACTGACACACACTGAGCTGGGACTTACCCTGTGCCTGGTAAGGTTCTCCGTCACTATGGGGCAGATCATACCGGCCAGTGTACCCACTCCGTTCGACATGCCCATGAGGATGCTGGCGTATCGAGGGGCCACGTCCAGGTGGTTCACGTTGAAACCTGCCGGGCACAAGCAAACTCTGCGTCACTGGCAGCCGACCGACACGGAGAGAGAACGGTGAGACCGGCGTCACGTGACGTCTAGCCGGGAGGTCTCTTTCTCAATCTCTGTGCATAGCGTTATCTAACATGGCGTCAACTCACACAGGACGCGCTACAAACATGGTACAGGCGGCGTGCAAGGATGCTACAAATATGGTACGCACATGGTACAAAGGTGGTACGTGCATAGTACAAACATGACACAAGTATGGTACATGCATGGTATAAATGTGGTACAAGCAGCGTGCAAGGATGGCACAGGTATGGTAGGTACATGGTACAAAGATGGTACACCCATGGTACACATATGGTACAGACAGTGTGCAAGGATGGTACAAATATGGTGAGCACATGCTACAAATATGGCAAGGCAATGTACAAGCATGATACAAGTGCAGTAGAAGTACGGTACAAGCATGGTACACACGTGGTACAAGTACATGGAACAGACATGACACAGGAATTGTTCAATAAATATACAAGCATGGCATGTGTATGGTACAACCATGGTACACACGGTACAAATATGGAACAAAGCATAGTACAGGCATGGCACATTTATGGTGCACAGATGGTACAAGTATGGTACAAACAGGATACACATATTGTACAAAGCATAGTACATGCATGGTGCAAATATGACACAAGTATGAACAAAAACAGAACTCACATGGTGCACACATAGTATTAGTATGGCACAAACATGTTACAGGTTTAGTATTAGCATATTACAAATATGAGACAAACATGGCACAGACATGGAACAAGCTTGATACGACGTGTATGACACAATAGTGATGGTACAAGCGTGGTACAAGAGTGACACAGGCATATTGTAACTGTGTTGCATGGTGATTTCAAACTGAGCAAGACGACTGTGTGAAGTACGAGTCGAGTTGTAAAACTTTAATCCTAATGCACGCCTTGCTCCATATCCAAAGGGCAATTTTATTGTCACCTTGACTCGTGGAATAGCACTACATCTCTAGGGCAAGGACTGGTTAGCTCAATATTAGGATAATGTGACTGGGTTCGATATTAGGTGCGTAAAGCCCCATGAAACAAAATAAACGCAAAACCTTACATGTTGCTAGGATGTAAAATAACAAACAAACAAAACAACAAATTTAGGTTAGTGGTCACCTTGGATACGCCTCGGTCGATTTGCAATTCCAGAGGCCTGGATGACTTAAGCCCATGTTAAGGTAATACAACTACTTTTAATTAATTTTCTATAGCAATTTTCAATCGTAAAAACTGAAATTTAAATAAGACCAATCTCAAGTTGGCCAGTTTGATATTAATTTGATCAGACTTGGGAGATAGTTAACCATTTAAAGACAAAATCTAAGTCACTCTAAAATAAAGTAAAGTGAAGTAGATTATAAAGGTAAACCTAATAAACACTGACCCAGGTCTATCACAGCAGAGGGGGAGGTGGACGGATGGTGGCGCCACCGGCACAGTTTGGTAAATTGGTAAGAAAGGTATGATAGATTTACCTCCCACACATTAATACTCGCATACTACGTTATAATCATATAAATCGTTCAGGCGCCCAAACCGACAAACGCCATTTCAGCCGAAATGAAACCATGACCACCAGGTTTGAGCTGCAGCTGCCATCATTCCGGGAGTCACATCCGTTTGTTTCCAGAAGCTGCCACATCTCTATATAATGCCCTATTCCTTATGGAATTAACAAACTTCAACTGGAAAGCAGGACACTCAATTCTATTTGACAGAAAACAAATCAAATGGATTTGTCTGTTTTTGCACCTGACCCCTTCATTGTGCGATGTATAAGCATTATGCGAGTATAAAGGCGCGTAGGGGAAATATTGCTATTATTGTTATTATCCATTGTTATTATCCATTGTTATTATCCATTGTTATTATCCATTGTTATTATCCATTGTTGTTATCCATTGTTGTTATCCATTGTTGTTATCCATTGTTATGATCCATTGTCATTGTACATCTCACTCTATGGGTACCTCCGCCTCCATCACGTGACCGGTGGCGCCGCCATCGGCCCAAACTCTAACCAGCTGTGCGCGACACTAACACTCACACAGTGGATTTGTTGTTGTTGTTTTTAATGGCTGGAACTCAATACCACCGGACAATGCAAACTTAATGGAGGCAGGCAGTGATGCAATGGTGCGTGACGACTTACCGGAAATGGCAAAGCCCGAGATCCCCACGGCGAGAGTGAGGCAGGTGATGGCCGTGGTCGTGTCCCGGGTGAAGCCGACGCCGAGCAGGAACACAGCCTCCAGACCGAAGCCTGCCGAGAGAACAAAGAACTAGAAAGGCAACTCTTAGTCTTATTAACGGGTCGTCCAAAGTTGTCTATCACGGTCGTACAAAGCGTACGACAGGGGCGAGGGGGTCTGACAGTCAAATACAATTTTATCATTTAATAAAAATGTATATTTTGTTCGTGGACTTTTGTTGTTGTGTACATTAAGCCACC
The DNA here is from genome assembly GCA_030323885.1 of Branchipolynoe longqiensis. NCBI lineage: Eukaryota > Metazoa > Annelida > Polychaeta > Phyllodocida > Polynoidae > Branchipolynoe > Branchipolynoe longqiensis. The sequence continues at coordinate 50,989,217 of CM059193.1, read as the reverse complement.
ATTCTGGTCATTGTACATTAGTTGGTTAAGCAAGGACATTTTCAATCGTGGACAATTGGTTTTCTTCATTCCACTGCAACTTTCCCTCTAGCAGCGATGTTGAATGTCAGACTAGATAGCAACATGTATACATTTTAAAGTTATTGGTTTAAACCAGAGGTTTGAATCCTATGACCTACCAAAATGGCAGGCGAGCACTCAACTCATTCAGCCACCCTAAGTGGGTCTGTAGTAAAATGTAGATGTGTATTACTTTGAGGGGGAGTGGGGGGGGGGGGGGTCTGGAAAAGTAGTCCTCTTTGTACTACCTTGAAAATGTTGACAACTTTGGGAATGACTCTAACACATATATTGTTGATCAGGAAGTTGATTCCCCTATTTTCCTTCTTTTCACACAGAAACAATTACAACGTGAACAGCAAGAACAATATACAATTCACCCACTATTCTCTGGTACGTCCCCTCAGCAACAATAATTCACTTTTTTTAATGTCCACTCTGCTTCCTGGTCCTGTCTGCTCCTACCGCGGTCTCTGCTCACAGTTTGGCTTTCAGCCACTGTGTCTCTCCCCTCTGAGCCCCACTTAGTTTATACACAATCTGGTTCAGGCTGGTTACCCCAACACACACACAGTTCCCCCTTCTACACTTAGTGATGGCTACCACTGGGCTGCAGCTAAACATAACGGTTACTGCAATTTTCTTGCCCTAGCAGCTGCCTGCAGCCAACTCTACGCTTGACTTTACAACAAGTCTCTTAAACCCAATCCACATCTTTTCTTACTCTAGGTCTCTCCGAGGTATTTTATATTGTAATCATTTATGCATGCTTAATCATTCAACACATATTATTACAACGATTAAATATAAAGGACACCTCATACGTAACCAAAAAGTCTCATATTCTTTACAAGGGGCAGTCAGGGCGGGGATTTGTTTGTTCTACAGGACCACATATGAGGCGCAAGTGGTGTGGCAGGAGTGGGGGGGAGGCGCATGAGAAGGACGCTCAGTGGTTACCATACTTTAAGGCAGTTAGTGGTTACCAGGCTTTAAGGCAGTCAATGGTTACCATGTCAGTGGTTACCAGGCTTTAAGGCAGTCAGTAGTTACCATGCTTTAAGGCAGTCAGTGGTTACCAGGCTTTAATGCAGTCAGTGGTTACCAGGCTTTAAGGCAGTCAATGGTTACCATGTCAGTGGTTACCAGGCTTTAAGGCAGTCAGTAGTTACCATACTTTAAGGCAGTCAGTGGTTACCATACTTTAAGGCAGTTAGTGGTTACCAGACTTTAAGGCAGTCAATGGTTGCCATGTCAGTGGTTACCAGGCTTTAAGGCAGTCAGTAGTTACCATACTTTAAGGCAGTCAGTAGTTACCAGGCTTTAATGCAGTCAGCGGTTACCAGGCTTTAAGGCAGTCAATGGTTACCATGGCAGTGGTTACCAGGCCTTAAGGCAGTCAGTAGTTACCATGCTTTAAGGCAGTCAGTGGTTACCAGGCTTTAAGGCAGTCAGTGGTTACCAGGCTTTAAGGCAGTCAGTGGTTACCAGGCTTTAAGGCAGTCAGTGGTTACCAGGCTTTAAGGCAGTCAGTGGTTACCATGCTTTAAGGCAGTCAGTGGTTACCAGATTTTAAGGCAGTCAGTGGTTACCAGGCTTTAAGGCAGCCAGTGGTTACCAGACTTGGTCTAAGGCAGTCAGTGGTTACTAGGCTTTAAGGCAATCAGTGGCTACCAGGCTTTAAGGCAGTCAGTGGTTACCAGACTTGGTCTAAGGCAGTCAGTGGTTACCATGCTTTAAGGCAGTCAGTGGTTACCAGGCTTTAAGGAAATCAGTGGCTACCAGGCTTTAAGGCAGTCAATGGTTACCATGTAAGTGGTTACCATGCTTTAAGGCAGTCAGTGGCTACCAGGCTTTAAGAGAGTCAGTGGTTACCAGGCTTTAAGGCAGTCAGTGGTTACCATGTAAGTGGTTACCATGCTTTAAGGCAGTCAGTGGTTACCCGGCTTTAAGGCAGTCAGTGGTTACCATGTAAGTGGTTACCATGCTTTAAGGCAGTCAGTGGTTACCAGGCTTTAAGGCAGTCAGTGGCTACCAGGCTTTGAGGCAGTCACTGGTTACCAGGATTTAAGGCAGTCAGTGGTTACCAGACTTAGTCTAAGGCAGTCAGTGGTTACCAGGCTTGGTCTAAGGTAGCCAACGGTTACCAGACTTGAATTAGGCAGTCAGTGGTTACCAGGCTTGGTCTAAGGCAGTCAATGATTATCATACTTGGTCTAAAGTAGTCAGTGGGTACACTGTTCTATGCCAGTCAATGGGTACCAGACATGGTCTAAGGCAGTCAGTGGTTACCAGGATTTGAGTGAGTCAATGGTTACCAGACCTAGTCTAAGGCAGTCAGTGGTTACCAGGCTTGGTCTAAGGTAACTAGCGTTTACCAGGCTTGGTCTAAGACAGTCAGTGGGTACAAGGTTTGGTCTAACTTAGTCCATGGTTACCAGGCATGGTCTAAGGCAGTCAGTGAGTACAAGGTTTGGTCTACCTTAGTCCGTGGTTACCAGGCTTGGTCTAAGGCAGTCAGTGAGTACAAGGTTTGGTCTAACTTAGTCCGTGGTTACCAGGCTTGGTCTAAGGCAGTCAGTGAGTACAAGGCTTGGTCTAACTTAGTCCGTGGTTACAAGGCTTGGTTTAAGGCAGTCAGTGAGTACAAGGCTTGGTCTAACTTAGTCCGTGGTTACCAGGCTTGGTCTAAGGCAGTCAGTGAGTACAAGGTTTGGTCTACCTTAGTCCGTGGTTACCAGGCTTGGTCTAAGGCAGTCAGTGAGTACAAGGCTTGGTCTAACTTAGTCCATGGTTACCAGGCTTGGTCTAAGGCAGTCAGTGAGTACAAGGCTTGGTCTAACTTAGTCCGTGGTTACCTGGCTTGGTCTAAGGCAGTCAGTGAGTACAAGGCTTGGTCTAACTTAGTCCGTGGTTACCAGTCCATCTATGAAGACGCGGAACACAGCGCCTTGGTCACCGGTCGGAAGGCGACAGGAGAGTGGCTGCTGATTCATCACAGTCGAGACGCAGACTAATTGTGGCGCATTAAAGCTGATGAGGGATGATCGACGTCCAGGCGGAAGTCCCTGCGTTCCTTCTGAGGTCTTACAGGAAGTCAGTCTGGTACCCACGAAGCACCCGGAGGGGGTTCGAGTTTGTGCAACGGCCCCCTACCCCCATCTTTTAAAGCACATAGAAATGTTGGAAGGACTGACCAGCAAGTCCTTCTGCGCGTCGCCACAGCAACTAGCATGGTGGGATGACAGAGGCAGCCAAGCAGGACCCTACGCAGCTTCTTGCAGCGTGGACGGTGTTACCATGGCAACTGCGTTGGTGGGATAACATGACTAGCCAAACAGGGCCCTAAGCGACGTCGGTTTCCACAGCAACTGATAAGGCCGTTGACGTCTTTAGCCAAACAGAGCTCTTAAAATACCTCGCAGCAATGTGGGTAGCTATAGCAACTGATATGGCTTGTCGGTCCCTGCACGGTCCCTGCATGCCCGGTCCCTGTGTACATACCCCAGTCCTTATTTACCCGTCCCTGTCTGTGCCATCATTGGCTGCTCTGTCCCTGTTTATTCTCTGTCTGTTCTAATACCTTCTTGACACGATCCCGGTCTGCCTCGGGTCCCTGCCTGCTCCGGTCTCTGCTTGCTCCGGTCCCTGCCTTCCAAGTCCCTACCTCCTCGGTCCCTGTCTGCTCCTTGCCTGCCCCGGTCCCTGCCTTCCAAGTCCCTGCCTCCTCGGTCCCTGTCTGCTCCTTGCCTGCCCCGGTCCCTGCCTTCCAAGGCCCTGCCTCCTCGGTCCCTGTCTGCTCCTTGCCTGCCCCGGTCCCTGCCTTCCAAGTCCCTGCCTCCTCGGTCCCTGTCTGCCCCTTGCCTGCCACGGTCCCTGCCTGCTCCTTTCCTGCCCCGGTCACTGCCTGCTCCCTATCTACCCATGTCCCGGCATAAATGGTCCCAGCCTACCCAGTCCCTGTCTGTACCGGTCCCTGTCTGCCCAGCCCCTGCCTACCCTGGACTTTGCTGCATTGGCTAACACCCTTCCAGCCGGCTCACCCCCACCGTCCCTAAGCCGACATAAAATAGTCCCGGCTGCCTTTTCTAAAATTTAACTATTTAAAAAAATGATATGTGTGTTTTTTATTAACACATAATCCACACGCCGCCTCCAAAATTGGACACACAGCTTCATCCGAAATCCAAGCCCCGGACGCAAAAAGACCACAAAACAGCGGCAAGATTGCTACATTCACCTCGCCGTGTTGCTTGGATGACAGAGTGTCGCATTCTGCAGGTGCGTGCGTGTGGGGTGGGGGGGTGGGGGGGGGGTAGTAGTATGGAGAGCTAGTATTTCCTAGGTTCACTGAAGGGCTGTGTAGGAGGCGTGTGTGTGTTGGTATGCGGAGGGGAGGGAAGGGAAGATGGCTGCTTCGGAAGGGCCAGGTAGTAAGGGGACATCCAACGTTTTCAATATGTTCACTGTTGTACAAAGCATGCTACTTTTCCAGAAAAAAAACCCATCCGCAACTTCCCAGAGTTGTACACATCGAGATTTTACCGCAGAACATAAAGACAAAAATATAAACCATTTAAATATCAACATTTGATTAAATGATGCATGTCACACCTGACTGCCACGCTACCTTCTCCCTCCACCTGTCGTACACTTTGTATGACTGTGAACATGTTGAAAATGTAGGATGATCCCTAAGTGGTCGGGGGTTCAGCCTCTGTGGAAGGGGCTGCTTGACTTTGGGAGACTCATCCATAAGCTGAATGGGGGTGGGAAGAGGGGAGGGGGATTGGGGGATTCGAAAGTGCCATGCAGTGACAGAGAGAACCATCCTCATGGGTGTGGAGGGTGTGGGGAGGGTGTGGGAAGGGTGTGGGGAGGGTGTGGGGAGGGTGTGGGGAGGGTGTGGGGAGGGTGTGGGGAGGGTGTGGGGAGGGTGTGGGGAGGGTGTGGGGAGGGTGTGGGGAGGGTGTGTTGAGAATGTGCGGGGAGGGTGTGGGGAGGGTGTGTTAAGGATGTGGGGAGGGTGCGGGGAGGGTGTAGGGAGGGTGTGCGGGGTGTGCGCGGAGTGTGTGGGGAGGGTTGGCCAGGAGTTGGGGAGAGGTTGGAGATGGGAGCAGGTTACCTCATAATTGTAAGGCTGGATGGCTTTTATTGATGCGTTACATCACTTGTATTACTGTATTAAGTGACTTGTATTTCTAAGTTCTATGGCTTGTATTACTATATTGCATGACTTGCGTTTTGTGCTGTCTTGCTTAGATTGCCACACACTGTATTACTCGTGGTTGTGTGTTGCATGGCTTGTATTACGACAGTGCATGGCTAGCGTTCGTGTGTTGTATGGCTTGTATTACAACACATTAACCCCATGCTGCTGTACCCGTGTTGTGTGACGCTGCTTCATCAAACACTAATTTACCTTTTGTAATGTCAGATTTAACTTTTCCGACTTTGCCGTCGAATCATTAATACCCCCCCCCCCCCTTTAACGATCCACGCAATGCGCACGCTTGCAAATTCTATTAACTGATTGACATCCTCTTCATGGTAAGCTACTTTTTCGCATCAAAGCCTTCAAATTAAATTCGTAAGACGAGTTGTAGCTGACGCAACAGCCGCTTCCGGTCTCCGTGAGCTGTTTCTAATTTTGGCGCGTGTTTATTTATTTTTCTGATGCTGAATATGGACGCGGCGAGTTTCTGGCGGTGTCATATATCAGGCGGGCGTCAGTTGTGGCGCTGTTATTGGAAATGGCTGGCTGCATGTGCAGGCTTGTGCGTCAGCTCACACGACGGGTCTGTTGGGTTTTTGGTGCGAGTGAGAGAAGAACGCGTTGGACAGGGCGATAATTGGTGTAAAGTGCGCAATTACACCCAGACTATGCCACCTCAAGAACTCACACTCACACACTCACACATTCACACACACATACTCACACTCACATACACTGACACACACTCACATACTCACACATACTCACATAAACACTCACTTACAGTTACACTGTTGAAACATACTGACACACACTCGTACACACTCATGCACACTAACACATACTTATGCTAGGTACACACCTACCGTTTATGACTCGCGCACTAAAACTCGTGACCCGACCCGACCCGCTTAAAACTGAAAACGGGCCGATTCATTTTTCGAATCGCGAATCGCAATCGTAAGGAAGCACTTTTAGCCCTAAAATTGAGTTTTAAGTCGCGAATCGCAATCGGTAGGTGTGCTAGGGGAGTGCACACCTCAAGACTTTTGGGCAATTTTAGATCGAATACGGTAGGTGGGTGCGGAAAAACGGTAGGTGTGTACCTAGCATTACATACACTCACCCACATTGACTCCCACTCACCCACACTTACCTACACACACTCACTCACTCACACTCACTCACACTAAAACATACTAACACACACTAATAACACTCACATACTAAACACACATTGACACACACTCATTCACATAGACACACTGACGCACGCTGGCACACACTGACACACACTCACACACACTCACATACTCACATACTCACATGGACACTCACTTACACCGTTGAAACATACTGACACACACTCGTACACACTCATGCACACTAACACATACTTACATACACTCACACACATTGATGCCCACTCACCCACACTTACCTACACACACTCACTCACTCACACTCAACTCACTCACACTACACATACTGACACACTCATACACACTTACATACTTACACACACTCACACACACTCGCACACACTACACTAACTCACACTCACTCACACACATTCGCACTCACTCACACTCACTGACAGACTTACGTAGACACATGACACATAATCACACACACTCACACACACTCACACTATCATTCTCACTCACTCATACTCACACAACCAAATACATAATCTCGCACATAGACTTACTCCCACATGTACACACTCACATTCACTCTCATACACACTCCCTCAAACTCACCTACACTCACACCGACGCACCGCCTCATACACTCATATACTCACATTCACACACACTAACTCAAGCTCACACACTTACACAACCAAACACAGACACACTCCTTCACTTACACAGTCACACACACTCACAATGACTCTTTCACACTTTCACCCACACACTCATGCACACTGACACACTTACACAGACACTCAAGTCACATACACTCATACTCACCCATACACTCACACACACTCATATATACCAACATACAGTCACACTCACAAACTGAGACTCATTTACACACACACACACACACACACTGAGACCCACATACACTCACACAACCAGATACTCATACACCTTCACCCACTCACACACCCACATAAGACTGAGTCGGTATTTGTGTTTTAAAACGTTGTCAGGGTGTGGTTTGGGGTTGTTCATGAGGTGTTTTCCAATGTGGTGTTAGGTGTTGTTTATAGTTGCATATCCCGATGGTTTTGGGTTTCTTTATTTTTCTGCGATAAATGTATTAGGTTGATCGTCATAATCTACCTGACTTTAGCTTGAAGTAACTTTTATTTTAAATGGCTAACTTTTTAGATATTTGAGGTGCAAACCGGCAACATTAATTTTGCCAAGCATGCCAAAACTCTCACTACATAGGCTTCTGCAGTAACATTTTGATTAAATTACCTCACTATTCCCTACTAGGTAGCAACAAATGTTGGAGAAATGCGATAGTACCTAAGTTAGATATGTAGAATCAAATTTAAATCATTGTTTTGGCTTTGAAAATGTAATGTTTTCATTTGACAGGGCAGCTTTAAGGGGCTGTCACATTAGGTTTTTTTGCGGGAGCGTACGGCGGCGTAGGCGCATTACGTCATATACGTCGGCATACGTCGGCATACGCTGCCATACGCTATGCATACACTACGCATATGCTAGGCATAGGCTGTCATGTGCCGGCCTATGCCAGCGTATGCTGTTGTACGCCGCCATACGCTTTCTCCCGTCCGTCCGTCCAAATTCTTTTGTGCATGCTAAAATAATCTTGACCTATGGGAGCGTATGGTTCATACGCTACTCATACACCAGTGTATGCTCCTTGTACACCAGTGTGCACTCCTCGTACGCTAGGGGTGCACCGGCGTAGGTTACGCATATGCTCAACTTGCGTCACCAGCGTATCTCTAGCGTATGTAGCATACGCATAACCTACGAGTTACATATGGGAGCGTACTCCTAGCGTATGCACAGCGTATGCACAGCATATGCACAGCATATTCCAAGCGTATGCCATATGTCTCGACATCGATCTTGACTCATACGCTACTCATATGCTCATACGCTATGCATATGCTATGCATATGCTATGCATACGCTACGCATATGCTACGCATACGCTACGCATACGCTACGCATACACTACGCATACACTATGCATAGGTTCCATATGCCAATCAAAACAGTCAAAAAATGTCACAGTATGCTCTCATATGCTCCTCATACGCTCCTTGTACGCTCCTCATAGGTTACACATACGCTCAAAAACACCCGATAGGTCACCAAAGGTCATCATAGGCCAGCATTCGCAGGACTTACGTAGGTTTTCAATATGCTCCCGCCATACGCCATAATGTGACAGGGCCTTTAAGGAGTGCGTGAAGAGCTAATCGTGGGTTATCGGCTGGTTTGGCGGGCACATATATAATGGCGTTTATACGGTGGGCTTAGGGGCAGGGTCAAGGGGTGACTGTAACTTAATCCTTGTCAGCCAGCATTAGGAATGATATAACAGGAGGAAGCCATCTGGGATAAGGCAGTGGAAGCTGTAAAGTGGGTCACGGTTTGTAGGGACGTTTATGAATGGTTTATAGGCGCATTGAGGTGGTTCATAGGGTGGTTTCCTGTGTGGTATATGACTAGAGATGGATTTTGGAGATAGTACATTAGGAGGGCTGAGAGTGGTTTGTTGGGTGGTTTAGTGTGTGGTTTATGATGTGGTTGTTGTGGCTTAAGGAGTAGTTCATAGTGCGTTAATGGTGTATTGTGTGGTTTATGGCCTGCTTGATCGTGTGGTTTAAGGAATGGCTTAATGGGTCTATGTTGCAGTTTAAGGATGGTTTATGTGCTGGTTCAAACTCTGGTTTATGGTGTGGTTCATGATATGGTTCATGTTGTGGCCTAGGGGTGGTTGAATCGTGGCTTATGAAGTGGTTTATGGTGTGGTTCATACAATGGTTCATAGTCTGGCATGGTCTATATTGCAGTTTAAGGATGGTTTATGTGGTAGTTCACACTCTAGTTTATGGTGTGGTTCATAATATGCTTCATGCTGTGGTTTAAGGGTGGTTTATGGATGGTCTATGTGGTAGTTCACACTCTGGTTTATAGTATGCTTCATGATTTGGTTCATGTTGTGGCTTAATGATGGTCTATGTGGTAGTTGATACTCTGGTTTATGGCGTGGTTCATGACATTGTGCATGTGGTTTAAGGATGGTTTATGTGGTAGTTGATACTCTGGTTTATGGTGTGGTTCATGACATTGTGCATGTGGTTTAAGGATGGCTTATGTGGTAGTTGATACTCTGGTTTATGGTGTGGTTCATGACATTATGCATGTCGTTTAAGGATGGTTTATGTGGTAGTTGATACTCTGGTTTATGGCATGGTTCATGACATTGTGCATGTGGTTTAAGGATGGTTTATGTGGTAGTTGATACTCTGGTTTATGGTATGGTTCATGACATTGTGTATGTGGTTTAAGGATGGTTTATGTGGTAGTTGATACTCTGGTTTATGGTGTGGTTCATGACATTGTGCATGTGGTTTAAGGATGGTTTATGTGGTAGTTGATACTCTGGTTTATGGTGTGGTTCATGACATTGTGTATGTGGTTTAAGGATGGTTTATGTGGTAGTTGATACTCTGGTTTATGGTGTGGTTCATGACATGGTGCATGTGGTTTAAGGATGGTTTATGTGGTAGTTGATACTCTGGTTTATGGTGTGGTTCATGACATTGTGCATGTGGTTTAAGGATGGTTTATGTGGTAGTTGATACTCTGGTTTATGGCGTGGTTCATGACATTGTGAATCTGGGTTGAGGATGGTTTATGTAGTAGTTGATACTCTGGTTTATGATGTGGTTCATGACATTGTGTATGTGGTTTAAGGATGGTTTATGTGGTAGTTGATACTCTGGTTTATGGTGTCTTTCATGATATGGTTCATGTTGTGGCTTAAGGATGGTTTATGTGGTAGTTCATAATCTGGTTTATGGCGTGGTTCATGACATTGTGCTTGTGGTTTAAGGATGGTTTATGTGGTAGTTGATACTCTGGTTTATGGTGTGGTTCATGACATTGTGAATCTGGGTTGAGGATGGTTTATGTAGTAGTTGATACTCTGGTTTATGATGTGGTTCATGACATTGTGTATGTGGTTTAAGGATGGTTTATGTGGTAGTTGATACTCTGGTTTATGGTGTCTTTCATGATATGGTTCATGTTGTGGTTTAAGGATGGTTTATGTGGTAGTTGATACTCTGGCTTATGGTGTGGTTCATGACATTGTGTATGTGGTTTAAGGATGGTTTATGTGGTAGTTGATACTCTGGTTTATTGTGTGGTTCATGATATGGTTCATGTTGTGGTCTAAGGATGGTTTATGTGGTAGTTGATACTTTGGTTTATGGTGTGGTTCATGACATTGTGTATGTGGTTTAAGGATGGTTTATGTGGTAGTTGATACTCTGGTGTATGGTGTGGTTCATGATATGGTTCATGTTGTGGTTTAAGGATAGTTTATGTAGTCGTTCATACTCTGGTTTATGGTGTGGTTCATGGTACGGTTCATGTTGTGGTTTAAGGATGGTTTATGTGGTAGTTGATACTCTGGTTTATGGTGTGGTTCATGACATTGTGTATGTGGTCTAAGGATGGTTTATGTGGTAGTTGATACTCTGGTTCATGGTGTGGTTCATGATACGGTTCATGTTGTGGTCTAAGGATGGTTTATGTGGTAGTTGAAACTCTGGTTTTTGGTGCGGTTCATGACATTGTGCGTGTGGTTTAAGGATGGTTTATGTGGTAGTTGATACTCTGGTTTATGGTGTGGTTCATGATATGGTTCATGTTGTGGTTTAAGGATGGTTTATGTGGTAGTTGATACTCTGGTTTATGGTGTGGTTCATGACATTGTGCATGTGGTTTAAGGATGGTTTATGTGGTAGTTCATACTCTGGTTTATGGTGTGCTTCATGATATGGTTCATGTTGTGGTCTAAGGATGGTTTATGTGGTAGTTGATACTCTGGTGTATGGTGTGGTTCATAATGTGGTTCATGTTGTGGCTTAAGGCTGCTTCATGGGGTGGTCTTGAAGAGCTTGCTGGGAGCTGAGCGTGCTTTGTGGGTAAGTTTATGAGATATGCAGGGAGCTAAGGCACGCCTAGTGTCCCTTAAGCACGGCAGGCGGCGCTAGGAATGCTGGGAGACGCCGTGCCGATCAGCGCACAATGCGCCCACAAAGTTGCGGCGTATTTGAGTGGAACAGTTTCGCCACCAGGTGGAGTTCCCACAGGTACTGGAGTATCGACCAGCGAGACAAGGACTGCGACCCGTTATCACGTTTTGCCACCATATATTTTTAGATTTAGATCAATAATAGCAAACAGGATGGCCTAATGAGTTGAGCGACCGGTTCCCGTGTGGCAGCTGGTGTGATTCGAACCCTCAGTTTCGAAATCTGACCGAGTCAAGCTGATAGCTTTTAACAATTATACTTGTCACCACATAGCCTGGTGCTTGGCAGTACTAGGATAGGGCAAGTCGTGGTGGAATGGGGAAGATGAACTGTCCATGATTGAAATCTTCCCCGCTTAATCAATGAAAGTAAAAAACAAATTAACTTAAAAAAACAAAAACCTGGGGGTCACTGATCAGGCGAACATAAAGTAACTGTGTCTTGTGTTAGGTAAGACGGCAGATAAGGGCGCTGCTATATTTAAATAACTGTGTCTTGTGTTAGGTAGGATTGCAGATAAGGGCGCCGCTATATTTAAATAACTGTGTCTTGTGTTAGGTAAGACTGCAGATAAGGGCGCCGCTATATTTAAATAACTGTGTCTTGTGTTAGGTAGGACTGCAGATAAGGGCACCGCTTTATTTAAATAACTGTGTCTTGTGTTAGGTAGGACTGCAGATAAGGGCGCTGCTATATTTAAATAACTGTGTCTTGTGTTAGGTAGGACTGCAGATAAGGGGGCTGCTATATTTAAATAACTGTGTCTTGTGTTAGGTAGGACTGCAGATAAGGGCACCGCTTTATTTAAATAACTGTGTCTTGTGTTAGGTAGGACTGCAGATAAGGGCGCCGCTATATTTAAATAACTGTGTCTTGTGTTAGGTAAGACTGCAGATAAGGGCACTGCTATATTTAAATAACTGTGTCTTGTGTTAGGTAAGACTGCAGATAAGGGCGCCGCTATATTTAAATAACTGTGTCTTGTGTTAGGTAAGACTGCAGATAAGGGCGCCGCTATATTTAAATAACTGTGTCTTGTGTTAGGTAAGACTGCAGATAAGGGCACCGCTATATTTAAATAACTGTGTCTTGTGTTAGGTAGGACTGCAGATAAGGGCGCCGCTATATTTAAATAACTGTGTCTTGTGTTAGGTAAGACGGCAGATAAGGGCGCCGCTATATTTAAATAACTGTGTCTTGTGTTAGGTAAGACTGCAGATAAGGGCGCCGCTATATTTAAATAACTGTGTCTTGTGTTAGGTAAGACTGCAGATAAGGGCACCGCTATATTTAAATAACTGTGTCTTGTGTTAGGTAAGACTGCAGATAAGGGCGCCGCTTTATTTAAATAACTGTGTCTTGTGTTAGGTAAGACTGCAGATAAGGGCGCCGCTATATTTAAATAACTGTGTCTTGTGTTAGGTAGGACTGCAGATAAGGGCGCCGCTTTATTTAAATAACTGTGTCTTGTGTTAGGTAGGACTGCAGATAAGCCGCTGCTATATTTAAATAACTGTGTCTTGTGTTAGGTAGGACTGCAGATAAGGGGGCTGCTATATTTAAATAACTGTGTCTTGTGTTAGGTAGGACTGCAGATAAGGGCACCGCTTTATTTAAATAACTGTGTCTTGTGTTAGGTAGGACTGCAGATAAGGGCGCCGCTATATTTAAATAACTGTGTCTTGTGTTAGGTAAGACTGCAGATAAGGGCACTGCTATATTTAAATAACTGTATCTGTGCAGGTAAGACGCAGAAAGCGCTATATTTAAATACTGTGTCTTGTGTTAGGTAAGACTGCAGATAAGGGCACTGCTATATTTAAATAACTGTGTCTTGTGTTAGGTAAGACTGCAGATAAGGGCGCTGCTATATTTAAATAACTGTGTCTTGTGTTAGGTAAGACTGCAGATAAGGGCACTGCTATATTTAAATAACTGTGTCTTGTGTTAGGTAAGACTGCAGATAAGGGCGCCGCTATATTTAAATAACTGTGTCTTGTGTTAGGTAAGACTGCAGATAAGGGCACCGCTATATTTAAATAACTGTGTCTTGTGTTAGGTAAGACTGCAGATAAGGGCACCGCTATATTTAAATAACTGTGTCTTGTGTTAGGTAAGACTGCAGATAAGGGCACCGCTATATTTAAATAACTGTGTCTTGTGTTAGGTAAGACTGCAGATAAGGGCACTGCTATATTTAAATAACTGTATCTTGTGTCAGGTAAGACTGCAGATAAACGCACCACTTTATTAAAATAATTGTGTCTTCTGTCAGGTAAGACTGCAGATAAACGCGCCGCTTTATTTAAATAACTGTGTCTTGTGTCAGGTAGGACTGCAGATAAGGGCGCCGCTTTATTTAAATAACTGTGTTTTGTGTTAGGTAGGAAGACAAAATAAACACACCGCTTTATTTAAATAAATGTGTCTTGTGTCAGGTAAGACTGCAGATAAACGCACCGCTTTATTTAAATAACTGTGTCTTGTGTCAGGTAAGACTGCAGGCGCCGCTTTATTTAAATAACTGTCAGGTAAGACTGCAGATAAACGAGCCGCTTTATTTAAAGGGACCACCAATGCCAGTCTACATGCCCCGAGTGAATCCAGGTTACAATCGGTAATTCGATTCACAATCTAATTCAATTACTCCAGCAAGGAACGCTTTTGTGAGACGACACAGGCCGGTGACTGGTGTACCTGGAATAGTGCCGGTACCCCGTGTGTTGCCGGTGCCTGGCGTATCAACTATTACAGTCACACTTTGGTACACTGACACAGGTTGCTACGCTGTCACTGGATGTTTCTCTTTTTCACTGACAGTTCTCCTAATGAACATTTCACCTAGTTGATGTGATTATTTACGATAGTATTATCTACTGATAGTGATATCTATTGACAGTGATGTCTAATGACTGTTATCTATAGACAGGGTTTGTCTACTGACAGTGCTCTCTACTGACATCATTAACTACAGACTCTTGCTCACTGAGAGCACCAACTACTGCCAGTCTTATTCACTGACAGTTATTTGCTGACAATGTTATCTACTGACGTGACAGTGTTATCCACTGACAGCGTTCTCTACCGACAGTGCTGTCTACTGACAGTATTATTCTACTGACAGTGTTAACAACATACTGTTGCTTATTGAGCGCACCCCCTGCTGGCAGTCTTATTCACTGACACTTATTTACTCACAGTTTTATCTACTAACAGTGTTATCTACTGGCAGTGTTATCTATTGACAATGTTACCTATTGACACTGTTATCTATTGTCGGTGTTTATTGCAGTTTTATCTTCTGATGTGACAGTGTTATCTACTGACACTCTCTACTGACAGTGTTCCCTACTGACAGTATTAACTACAGACTGTTGCTTACTGAGAGCACCACCTACTGACATTGTTATCTGTTGACATTGTTATCTTCTGATGTTATATTCTGACAGTGCTATCTTCTGACAGTGTTTTGTAATGACACTCTCTAGTGACAGTGTTCCCTACTGACAGTGTTAACTACAGACTGATGCCTATTGAGAGCGCCATCTACTGACAGGAACCTCTTGGCTTCAGCCGCTCCCCCTACGCCTGTCTGACGTGACACCACCTACCTCCACAGTTGAAGATCTTCCTGACGGCCGTGGTGGTGAGGTAGCCGCGCTTGCGCAGGTAATCAGCAAGCATGCCCCCGAACGGCACGACGATCGTCATGCATAGATGGGGCAGGGCGGAGAGGGTGCCGCTCTGAAGGACACAATACGAGATGAGACGTCATTAGAGACGATAAGACAATGCAAGACAAGATAATACAAGATAAGACAAAATAAGAAAAGACAAGATAATAAAGAGATAATACAAGATAATACTAAATAAGACAAGATAAGACAATATCAGATTAAATAATAAAAGAAAATACAAGATAATACACGATAAAGACACGATAAGATAATCTAAGACACGATAATGTCTTAGACAAGCTAAGATAAAACAAAATGAGATTAAATAAACTAATCCAATATGATTATGAGACGATATAGGACGAGATAAGACTAGATACGACGAAATAAGACGAGATACGACAAGATAAGACGAGATACCACAAGGTAAGGCAAGAAAATAAGTTTTACATAGACTGAAAGATATAGATTCTACGGATGTACTGGATGATGTAGACCCTATCGAAACTTTAGGCGATCTAGACAATCTAGGCCATATAAATGATCTAGTAGACCTAGATGATTTAGAATACCTCAATGGTCTAGATGATCTAGACGATCTAGATGATTTAGGCACTTTAGAAGATCTAGAGGATCTAGAGGATCTAAACAGCTAGTGACACTTAAGTCTTCTGCACAAAGTAAGTATCGTCAATCATATTTTAGATTTTTAAACTCGGCCGTTAATTAAGTTAATCACGTACTCCTAGTTAAATGCAGAATAACAGAAACAACAGAAAGAGTCTATGTTGTTTACTTTTCAAGATATTTACAATTTAAGATGTTTTGATTTACGTGAACAAAATGTGCCTTTAACACCGAATGAAACATGAGGTGTTTTTGTTGGTTGGCATCATTTTATTTAGTTTTAAGTATATGTCTATCATATACCAAATTAAAGCTCATTTAGTGGTCTTTCTAATACTGTGATAGGACCTATTTATATAGGCCGCGTTTGTACCTAACGACACGTGAGGTACAGGTGAAAATACATGTAAGAAGGCACGCCTCAAGAACAGATCAACTGGCAATGATGCTCATGCTCTTTAAAGAGCAGCTCTGAACCCTTGTCCTGACAATACCTCTGCATAGAAAATGGGTCCCCCAAGTACATCATGACAAAGTCACCATTGTAGTGACACTGGCACGCCAGTGGTGATAGTGACACTGCAGGAATGACGATAGTGCAGTAATCATGACATCCATGTAGTAACAATGACATCCATGTAATAACAATTACACCCACCTAGTAACAATGACTATCATGTACTAACAATGACGACCAAGTAGTGACAATGATAACTATGTACTCACAATGACGATCATCTAGTGACAATGACAACTATCTACTAACGATGGCGACCATGTAGTAACAATGACATCCATGTAATAACACCGCAACAGTGTAGTAACAATGACAACTATGTACTAACAATTCTGTGACCATGTAGTGACAATGACAACTATATACTAACAATGACTACCATGCAGTAACAACGACAACTATGTACTAACAATGCTGACCATGTAGTGACAATGACAACTATGTACTAACAATGCTGACAATGTAGTAACAATGATAACTATGTACTAACAATACTGCCCATGTAGTAACAATGACAACTATGTACTGACAAGGACGACCATGTAGTGACAGTGACAACTATGTACTAACAATGCTGACCATTTAGTAACACTGACAACTATGTACTAACAATGACGACCATGTAGTGACAGTGACAACTATGTACTAACAATGGCAACCGTGTAGTGACAATGACAACTATGTACTAACAGTGCTGACCATGTAGTAACAATGACATCCATGTGATAACAATGGCAACCGTGTAATAACAATGACATCAATGTAGGAACAATGACAACCGTGTAATAACATCAACAGTAATGATGCCATCCATGTAGAAACAGTGACAACTATGTACTAACAATGATGACCATGTAGTGACAATGACAACTATGTACTAACAATGATGACCATGTAGTGACAATGACAACTATGTACTAACAATGACGACCATGTAGTGACAATGACAACTATGTACTAACAATGACACCCCTGTAGTAACTATGATAACCCTGTCGTAACGATGACACCCCTGTAGTAACAATGCCACCCCTATAGTAGCTATGACAACCCTGTAGTAACAATGACACCCCTCTAGTAACAATGACATCCCTGTAGTAACAATGACACCCCTGTAGTAACAATAACTCCGTTGGTAACAATGACACCCCTGGAGTAAATATTACACCCCTGTACTAACAATGCCACCCCTGTAGTAACAATGACATCACTGTAGTAATAATGCCACCCTTGTAGTAACAATGCCACCCTGGAGTAACAATGCCACCCCGGTAGTAACAATGCCATCCCTGTAGTAACAATGCCACCCCTGTAGTAACAATGCCACCCGTATAGTAACAATGCCACCCCTGTAATAACAATGCCACCCCTATAGTAACAATGCCACGCCTGTAGTAACCAAGACAAGCCTGTAGTAACTATGACACCCTGTAGTAACAATGTCACCCTATAGTAACAATCCCACCCCTGTAGTAGCAATGCCACCCCTGTAGTAACAATGGCACCCCTCTAGTAACAATGTCACCCCTGTAGTGACAATGCCACCCCTATAGTAACAATGCCACGCCTGTAGTAACCATGACAACCCTGTTGTAACTATGACACCCCTGTAGCAACAATAAGTCTCTGCAGTAACAATTGAGACCCTAGAAGCACACCGGTGCCCCTGTGGGAACAATGGCGGCCCCGTGGGCGCATTGGAGGTAGCCAGAATGACGTGGGACTTGAAGGGACTCAGGTGTGCCTGCACGACCCGGGGGCGGGGAGGGGGGCGGAGAGGAGGAAGGCAAGGAGGCGGGGATGGGGAGGGACAAGGCGGGGGAGGGAGTGAGGGGAAGGGAAAGCGGGAGGGAAGGAGGCGGGGATGGGGAGGGAGAGAATCATGATGGAAGGGAAGGGAGCAGAGGCAGAAAGAGAGGAAGGGGGGGGGATGGGAGGGAGAAAGGAGGGGTGGGGAGGAGGAGGCGAGGGAGGGGGGGAGGAACGGAGGTGGGAATGGTGAAGGAGAGAGCCTGTGGCGGGGGAGGGATGGAGCGAGGAGGGAAGGATGTGGGTCGGGGAGGGAGACAAGGAGGCGGGGATGGGGAGGGAGAGAGGCGGAGGACGGGGTGGGGATGGAGGTGGGGGTGGGAGGAGAGAGGGGTCCAGGTGGGGGAGGGAGGCGGGAAGTGGGGGAGGGAGGAGGTGGGCGGGTTGGGGAAGGAGAGAGGCGGGGGATGGAGGAGGGAGGGAGCTGAAGGGCAGGAAGTGGGAGGAAGGAGGAAGAAGACGGGGGTGGGGTGGGAGGCAGGGTGCGGGGAGATGGGGAACGGAGGTTGGGGGTAGGCTACGCGGTCGGCACTCCACCACTTTCCACCATTAACAAATAATGCAGATCAATGCATTTCAACATCCACATCCATTATATCTTGTGCCATCAAGGCACACATGCTATATATTAAATAATTCTGGTAGAACTTTGCGCTGCACAAAAGGTGCAAGTCAGCGAATTTTACTGACATGCTCTATTTTGGACATGCCCTAGTTGGGAGCCTAGCAGGACGGGGGGGGGGGGTGGCCGACGTCGTAGATCGCTCGCCTCCCCGTATGGGAGGTCGTGGGTTCGATCCTCGGCGGAAAGACTTATATAAACAAGTTAGACTTGTCACTCACTTCCCAGTTTGGCTCTCAGCATTACTAATCTGAGGGGGGCGGGGGGGTCAGTGACTGCCTGATTCGGCGTCAGGGTAACGTAACTAAAGGAGATATAAGCTCATGGTACTGTTGGTGTGGGAGGTATCCCAGTGGGACAGCACTATAAAGCTCATTGTCACAAATGGGTAAGCATTCTAGTATGATCTTAGATGTTGCCAGGATATAAACCCAACCCGAAACTACACTAAGTCAGATAGTCATGCCCTCTATTGGTCAGATTCTGATAAATTCTCACAGATTCTCACAGATTCTCATAGATTCTCGCAGATTCTAGCATATTCTAGCATATTCTGGCAATTTCTCATAGATTCTTGCAGATTCCAAAGTTTCTTGCAGATTCTCGCAGATTCTTGCAGATACTCGCATATTCTCGATTTACCCCATCTATATCACCCCACCCTTATATTGCTAGGTCGTAAAACAACAAACAAACAAAAACACAAAAAAAACCTGCTCTAACCTCACCCCACTTACTGCTCTAACCTCATCCCACTTACTGGTCTAACCTCACACCACTTACTGCTCTAACCTCACACCACTTACTGCCCTAATCTCACACCATTTACTGGTCTAATCTCACCCCACTTACTGCTCCAACCTGACTCAACATACTGCTCTAACCTCACACCACTTACTGCTCTAACCTCACACCACTTACTGCTCTAACCTCACACCACTTACTGCTCTAACCTCACACCACTTACTGCTCTAACCTCACACCACTAACTGCTCTAACCTCACACCACTTACTGCTCTAACCTCACCCCACCTACTGCTCTGACATCACTCCACGTACTGCTCTAACAGCACCCATTTAGTGTTCTAACCTGACCCCATTTACTGCTCTAATCTAACCCCACTTAGTGCCCTAACCTCACACCACTTACTGCTCTAACCTCACACCACTTACTGCTCTAATCTCACACCATTTACTGATCTAATCTCACCCCACTTACTGCTCTAAACTGACTCAACATACTGCTCTAACCTCACACCATTAACTGCTCTAACCTCACACCACTTACTGCTCTAATCTCACCCCACTTACTGCTCTAACCTCACACCACTAACTGCTCTAACCTCACACCAGTTACTGCTCTAACCTCACACCACTTACTGCTCTAACCTCACACCACTAACTGCTCTAACCTCACACCACTTACTGCTCTAACCTCACCCCACGTACTGCTCTGACATCACTCCACGTACTGCTCTAACATCACCCCATTTAGTGCCCTAACATGACCCCATTTACTGCTCTAATCTCACCCCACTTAGTGCCCTAACCTCACACCACTTACTGCTCTAACCTCACACCACTTACTGCTCTAATCTCACACCATTTACTGATCTAATCTCACCCCACTTACTGCTCTAACCTGACTCAACATACTGCTCTAACCTCACACCACTTACTGCTCTAACATCACCCCACTTACTGCTCTAACCTTACTCAACATACTGCTCTAACCTCACACCACTTACTGCTCTAACATCACCCCACTTACTGCTCTAACCTGACTCAACATACTGCTCTAACCTCACACCACTTACTGCTCTAACCTCACCCCAATTACTGCTCTAATCTCACACCACTTACTGATCTAATCTCACCCCACTTACTGGTCTAACCTGACTCAACATAGTGTTCTAACCTCACACCACTTACTGCTCTAACATCACCCCACTTAGTGCTCTAACCTCAGCCGACTTACTGCTCTAACATCACCCCACTTACTGCTCTAACCTGACTCCAAATACTGCTATAACATTACACCACTTACTGCTCTAACCTCACCGCACTTACTGCTCTAACATCACCCCACTTAGTGCTCTAACATCACCCCACTTAGTGCCCTAACCTCACCCCATTTACTGCTCTAACCTCACCCCACTTACTGATCTAATCTCACCCCACTTACTGCTCTAACCTGACTCAACATACTGCTCTAACCTCACACCACTTACTGTTCTAACATCACCCCACTTACTGGTCTAATCTCACCCCACTTACTGCTCTAAACTCACCCCACTTACTGCTCTACCCTGACTCCAAATACTGCTATAACATCACACCACTTACTGCTCTAACCTCACTCCACTTATTGCTCTAACCTCACCTCACTTACTGCTCTACCGTCACCCCACTTACTACTCTACCTTCACCCCACTTACTGCTATACCTCACCCTACTTACTGCTCTACCCTCACCTCACTTACTGCTCTACCCTCACCCCACTTACTGCTCTAACCTCACCTCACCTACTGCTCTAACCACACCCCACTTACTGCTCTAAGCTCACCTTGCTTGGTGCTCTATCCTGAACCCACTTACTGCTCTAACCTCACCCCACTTACTGCTCTACCCTCACCGCACTTACTGGTCTAACATCACCCCACTTGCTGCTCTTAGCTAATAAAGACCTTTATTTTGCTTCTCGTTTTACCGTTTAACGCTGTGGCTGTGGCTGGTATGACAAAAAAAAGGCTTCTTGTGCCGAGAGTTAACTTGATTAAAGGGCCCTAATTACCTGCTAATTACTGACGAGCGCACACGGTGGCAATGAAGAAACACAGTCGCGGCGGCATTTACGCACAAGTCACATAAAACTTGAAAATGTTTTAAAATATTCATCTTTCAAATGAAAACTTGAGCAGCTTCAGAAGCAAATTTAAGCAGCAGTAATTCAGAATAATAAAAAAAGAAAAAAAAAAGGTTACATGTTTTACTGACGACGTAGTCGACAACAATGAGGGGACAGTTAAAATAATATAAATGTTATGGTTTGCCATATTTGTAATGTGAAAAGTGAATGATTGGATGAAGCCCGACACATGACAGTTAGGGAAACAGCTGCAATGAATATGCGGAACATTTGGCAGTCTCTGTCAAAGGACACGGTGCCTGCCGCCATGTTTTATTAACGGAACAATTCCAGTCTTTTAGTAACTCAATTAACAGTACAAGAAACATGCCGGATTCCGCTCCCGCCCCACTTACTGCTCTAACCTGACCCCACTTACTGCTCTAACCTGACCCAACTTACTGCTCTAACCTGACCCCATTTACTGCTCTAACCTGACCCAACTTACTGCTCTAACCTGACCCCACTTACTGCTCTAACCTGACCCCACTTACTGCTCTAACCTGACCCCACTTACTGCTCTAACCTGACCCCACTTACTGCTCTAACCTCACCCCACTTACTGCTCTAACCTCACCCCACTTACTGCTCTAACCTCACCCCACTTACTGCTCTAACCTCACCCAAGTTACTGCTCTAACCTGACCCCACTTACTGCTTTACCCTCATCCCACTTAATGCTCCAATCTGACCCCACTTACTGCTCTAACTTCAGCACACTAACTGCTCTAATCTCACCATACTTACTGCTCTACCCTCACACCACTTAGTGCTCTAACTTCACCCCACTTACTGCTCCAATCTGACCCCACTTATTGCCAACCTACTTACTGCTTTACCATCACCCACTTACTGCTTCACCTCACCCCACTTACTGCTTTACCATCACCCCACTTACTGCTCTAACCTCGTCCCACTTTCTGCTCTAACCTCACACCCCTCACTGCTTTAACCCCTCCCCACTTAATGCTTCATGCTCACCCCACCTACTGCTCTAACCTCACCATCACCCCATTTACTGCTTCACCATCACCCCACTTACTGGTCTAGTCTCGCCTGCTTCTCGCATCCCAGTCTGTGCTTTACCTTACGTTTCGATAAGTTGATGGCCATTAAACCGCTAAAGAAAGCAAGAAGGTCAGGTGGTCGTTGGGCCGGGTTTTACGGGACGCTGCTGCTGGCGCAGACGACATCACGACTAATGAATTACATTTGCGCGGGAAAACAAGGTGAATTAACCCTTCACTGTTAACTCTCATCTGCGCTCGCAAAATGTTGTCTGGTGTGAATCAAACTGCACTTAGCGCGTATTCATCCAACATGGCGCCAGCACACTGGCCGCTAGCACACAACGAATGTGTACCAGATTGAATGTGGGGCAGTGGCTGCCGGATATCGTGCTATATTACATTTGTAACTTATATAAGGACTGGAAGTTTATTCCGTTAAATACGCGGTAGACAAAATGGAGCAATGCACGATTTACATTCACAGTTACTAGGTGTATTTATTTCTTCTGATTTTGTATACAACCTGCCTGTGTGCTGTGTGTGTTGTGTGTGTTGTGTGTGTTGTGTGTGTTTTGTGTGCCGTGTGTTCCGTGTGTGCTGTCTGTTCCATGTTTTCCATGTGTGCTGTGTGTTCCGCATGCGCCTTGTGGGTTGTGTGTGCTGTGTGTGCTGTGTGTGCTGGGTGTGCTGGGTGTGCTGTGTGTGCTGTGTGTGCTATGTGTGCTGTGTGTGCTGTGTGTTCTGTGTGTGACGTGTGTGTTGTGTGTGCTGTGTGTGTTGTGTGTGATGTGTGTGCTGTGTGTGTTGTGTGTGCTATGTGTGGTGTGTGTGGTGTGTGTGATGTGTGTGCTGTGTGTGCTGTGTGTGCTGTGTGTGCTGTGTGTGCTGTGTGTGCTGTGTGTGCTGTGTGTGCTGTGTGTGCTGTGTGTGCTGTGTGTGCTGTGTGTGCTGTGTGTGCTGTGTGTGCTGTGTGTGCGTGTGCTGTATGTGATGTGTGCGGTGTGTGCTGTGTTTCTGTGTGTGCTGTGTGTGTTGTGTGTGCTGTGTGTGCGGTGTGTGCTGTGTGTGTTGTGTGTGCTGTGTGTGATGTGTGATATGTGTGCTGTGTGTGGTGTGTGTGCTGTGTGTGCTGTGTGTGGTGTGTGTGCTGTGTGTGCTGTGTGTGCTGTGTGTGCGGTGTGTGCTGTGTGTGCTGTGTGTTGTGTGCTGCGTGTGCTGTGTGTGCTATGTGTACTGTGTGTGCTGTGTGTGCTGTGTGTGCTGTGTGTTCTGTGTGTGCTCTGTGAGCCCTGTGTGCTTTGTGTCCTGTGTGTGTTGTTGTGCTGTGTGTACTGTGTGTTCTGTGTGTTGTGTTCCCCGTGTGCCATGTGTGCTGTGTCTGTTGTGTGTGTTGTGTGTGTTGTGTGTGCTGTGTGTGATATGTGTGCTGTGTGTGCTGTGTGTTCTGTGTGTGCTGTGTGTGCTGTGTGTGCTGTGTGTGCTGTGTGTGTTGTGTGTGCTGTGTGTGACATGTGTGCTGTGTGTCCTGTGTATGTTGTGTGTGCTGAGTGTAATGTGTGTCCTGTGTGTTGTGTGTACTGTGTGTGCCATGTGTGTTGTGTGTGCTGTGTGTGTGCTGTGTGTTCCACATGCGCCTTGTGTGTTGTGTGTTGTGTGTGCTGTGTGTGATATGTGTGCTGTGTGTGCTGTGTGTGCTGTGTGTGTTGTGTGTGCTGTGTGTGCTGTGTGTGCTGTGTGTGTTGTGTGTGCTGTGTGTCCTGTGTGTGTTGTGTGTCCTGGGTGTTGTGTATCCTGTGTGTGTCGCATGTGCCGTGTGTGCTGTGTGTTCTGTGTGCCGTGTCCTATTGCATCTCGTACAGACTAGGCTGAACAATACACAGTCGCCAGATCTCAGCCTCCACGGCGCCCCGAGCATCCGGGTACCGGCATGTCGCCCTGCTCCCCCTCCCCTCCCCCTCCCCTCGACTCCCACACCTCCCCTCCCCCACTCCTCCCCTTCCGTCCCTGCCCTCTCCTCTCCCCCTCTCCTCCCCTCCTTCCTCTCCCATGCTTCCCCTCTCCTCCCTTCCTCTCCTCCGTCCCCTGCCATTCCCTTCCCTCTCATACTAGCAGTCCCTTCCCCTCCTCTCCGTCCACTCCCCTGCCTCCGATATCCTCCCCTCTCCTCCCTCCCACCCCGCGCCCCCTCTCCTCCCCTCCCTCCCTCCCCTCTTTCTGCTCAGCTCCCTCCCCTCTCTTCCCCTCACTCCTCTCCGTCCCTCCCCTGCCTACTCTCCCCGTCCCCTCCCCTGCCCCCTCGCCATTCCCCACCTCCCTCCCGCTCCCCTCCCCTCCACCCACTACTCCCCATTCTCCTCCTTCCTCTCCTCTCTCTCCTCCTCCGCTCCTCTCCTCTCCTCTCCTCTCCTCTCCTCCATCCTCTTCCCTCCCCCTCCCCTCTCCTCCCCTCCCCTTCTTCATCGCAGTCATGCCACCGCCTCAGCCTCCCTCCCAAGTCTGTACTCCCTTCTGCCTTCGCCCGTCCCCATACCCTCGCTGCACTCCCTCCCTGCCACTTTCCTCCCTTCCTACCACTCCCTTCGCGCCCTCCCATGTCACCCTACTCAAGGACATATCCCTTCCTCTCACATTATTCTCCCTCCATTGTGTTCGGGTCCCACAAACTCCCCGGTTCTCTTCCGTCCTTCTCCTGGCACCCTAGCCACACCCTATGCCTCCCTTCTCCCCGTCCCTCACTTCCCTTCATTCTCTTCCTTCCGTCGCATCCCCTTCCCTCCCTTCCCTCACTTTCTGCACTACCTTTCCTCACCTGCCTCCTCTCCGCAACCCATTCCCTTCTTTCCCGCCATCCTCCTCCCTTCCATCTACCCCTTTCCTTGTCCCCTCCCCTCTTTCCCCTTCCTCCCTCCCTTCCCTCCCCCCTCCTCATCCTCCACTCCCCACAACCACCTCCATCCGTTCCCTTGCCCCTTCCCTCATTTCCCTCTTCTTTACCCTCCCTCTAATTCCGTTAACTCCCTCCCCTTTACCTGTTCTCCTCCCCTCCTTCCCCTCCTATACCTTCCCTCCCTCCCACCTTCCCCCTCCCCTTATCCATGTTCCTCCCCTCGCCCTGATCTCTCTCATCTCTCCCACTCCACCCCCCTCCCTCCCCACCATCTATCTCCTCGCGTCGCGCCACCAAGCGGGCGTTCTTGTAGGGCATGGCGGCCGGTGTCACCAAATAGAACTGTCCCTTCAAAATAGTCTCCCCTAAACGAATCTATTTTCATTTCGAAATAACCCCCCTTTGGATAAGAATCACACTGATTCACAAAATATATTTATTCATGTTCATGTATATATAGACAAATATACATATATATAAATATACCGGCGGTTTTATTTAGAAATAAACTAGAAGGTGGATGTGGGAGCGGAGGGAGGGCAGTAGGCTGCTGGTTATAGGGAAAGGAGAGAGGGAGCTGGATGGGTTGAGGTGGGAGCGGAGGGAGGGCAGGAGCCTGCTGGTTATAGGGAAAGGAGAGAGGGAGCTGGAGGGGTTGAGGTGGGAGCGGAGGGAGGGCAGGAGGCTACTGGTTATTGGGAAAGAAGAGAGGGAGCTGGATGGGTTGAGGTGGGAGCGGAGGGAGGGCTGGAGCCTGCTGGTTATAGGGAAAGGAGAGAGGGAGCTGGATGGGTTGAGGTGGGAGCGGAGGGAGGGCAGGAGGCTGCTGGTTATTGGGAAAGGAGAGAAGGAGCTGGAGGGGTGGAGGTGGGAGGGGAGGGAGGGCACGAAGCTGCTGGTTATTGGGAAAGGAGAGAGGGAGCTGGAGGGGTGGAGGTGGGAGCGGAGGGAGGGCAGGAGGCTGCTGGTTATAGGGAAAGGAGAGAAGGAGCTGGAGGGGTGGAGGTGGGAGGGGAGGGAAGGGGAAGAGAGGGGGAGTTTTAGTTGCAAATAAATTCTCTGGGGTTGACTTTATTTCGAAATAGAATCGCCGGGGTAGAACATTTTGAGGGGGCGATTCTATTTCGTGACACTGGCCGCCATGTTGCCACGTGTGGCGCTAACTGATAACGGCACTAGTGCAGCGTCTCACATCACCTGGCCCGCAGCACTATCAGGCACCTCAGTGCCCGATTCTACAAGGGTGGTCCGTGCATGATGACGTCACACAATGCGTGCGTACACTCCTTTCAACGAAGGAACAGTGAAGGAGAGCGTGATGCAATACGACATTCAGTGAGAGCAGACGACAGCACGACACGGCTGGTTTAATTGCGACCACGTGACCTGTCAGAGACGCTACAGTAACCGTGCCCGTGGCGCAGTTATTTAATTCCCGTCTGTGTCACGCGGGATTTGCAAACAATATCGCCGCTCCTTATGAGCCGACCCACTGCGCATGCGCGCGCACGTCCGCACACACTTTGCCCGCGCAGTCTGATTGGCAGCGTCCTGCTAATATCAACGCGCTTTTCCCTGGGTTTTTCTTGGTTTTTTTTCCCCTTCATCTTTCCCGCCACCGCCGCTAGAGGACACTGCGCGAACGGAGGGGATCCGGGATTCGGTATCCGGGATCCGGTATCGAGGTGTGAAAAACGACGTGGTGTGAAATTAGGGGTGGGAGCCAGGGACGTGAAAAAGGACGGCGGGTAATTAAATCGGAGGGGGGGGGGGCGACTTGGGTATGCCGCCATCTTACTTAAGGCCGCCCATTGTCAAGTGGGGGTGTGGGCGTGTGGGCACCAGGCGGCGCCAGGCTCTCAACAGCGCCATATTGGAATATATATATATATATATATACTATATGTGTGTATTTAGAGTGTGCATAAATTAAATCGGGCGAGCGGAATACTGATTAGCTAGTAGCTGGTTGGAAGACTAAGCAAGCTCTTCAGATAACATTTCTCCACCTGCATACGCAATGTTACTATCTTGTACCTAGTGGATAGTGGCTTCACTGTGTCTAATGCATAGTGGCTTCACTGTGCCTAATGACTTCACTGTGTCTAGTGTACATTGGCTTCACTGTGCCTAGTGCCTAGTTGCTTCACTGTGCCTAGTCCATTGTGGCTTCAGTGTGTCTAGTGTCTAGTAGCTTCACTGTTTCTGGTGCATAGTGGCTTCACTGTGCCGAGTGACTTCGCTGTCTCTATTGTACATTGGCTTCACTGTGCCTAGTGTCTAGTGGCTTCACTGTGCCTAGTGCATAGTGGCTTCACTGTGCCGAGTGCATAGTTACTTCACTGTGCTTAGTCCATTGTGGCTTCACTGTGTCTAGTGCTTAGTGGCTTCACTTTGCCTAGTCTATTTTGGCTTCAGTGTGTCTAGTGACTAGTAGCTTCACTGCGTCTAGTGTATAGTGACTTTATTGTGCCTAGTACCTTCAAAATGTCTAGTGCATATGGGCTTCACTGTACACTAGTGCTTAATGGCTTCACTGTGCCTAGTGGCTACACTGTATCTAGTGCATCATGGCTTCACTGTACGCTAGTACCTGGTGGCTTCACTGTGCCTAGTGGCTTCACTGTATCTGGTGCATAGTGGTTTCACTGTGCATGAATAGTGCCTTAACTGTGTCTAGTGCATAGTGGCTTCACTGTGCCTAGTGCATAGTGGCTTCACTGTGTCTAGGGCATAGTGGCTTCACTACAGCTAGTGGATAGTGGCTTCACTGCACCTAGTGGATAGAGACCTCACTATTCCCAGGGCATGGTGACCTCATCATGCTTAACCTAGTGTATAATAGCTTCACTATGCCTCATGCATTGTGGCTTCACTGTGCCTAGTGTATAATAGTTTCACTATGCCTAGATATACATAACTATGCAATTGACCTAAATCTCCATATATAGATGGCCAATTCAAAGCACTCCGCTGAGAAGGTTTTTCACAAGGAATTTGACGGATCTTACTTCTATTTATTATGTGTAAGTCAAGGATTTGTTCCTGCATTGGGGTTTTATGTCCTAGCAGCATCTACTCATGACGATTTTATACTGCTGCACCATTGGGGTGTTGCATCGCTGTGACCCAATAACTCAATTTCCTACCATGAGTGTGAACTGTCACAAGTCAAGAACCAACCCTCACATGATTTTAAATATTTCTAGGATATACAACCCCAATAAACCAAAGCCATGCTTTATAAGACGCAATTTGACCACCAACGCGTTTTCGACTTGGGCAGTAGGGTGCATTCAGCAAAGGTTTTAAAGCACTGTGTTCAATCTGTCATTAAATGGGTGTGTTCTTACCTTGGAGAGGTCAAAGTGGAAGGCATCGCTGAAATATTTAACTTGGGTGATGATGAGAAGATAAAAGGACCAGGATCGACAGAAGTTGGCTACAATTATTGCGTACACGGGCATCGAGGTGAGGAACTTTCTCCAGGGAGTTGGAATTTTCTGAAGGAAAAAAAGAGAATCGAATAGTTAAAAATGACATCTGCATTAACAGAGAATGGAAACCCAGACCATGTGGTTTTATTTTTTCATAAGAAGTTATACAAATATTGTGAATGAAATAACTATTATTATACATCGCTGATCTAACCCGCTGTATGGTCTGGATGGCCAGTGGTCTGCCTTCAGCAACCAAACGTCTCCTCCCTCAAATGTCCGCTGTGCCTGCCTTGTACTCATTCACACCCGAATTTTGCCTTTTAATTAAACGACGGCGTTAATTAAATTATGTGATATTGTTATTTCACCATCATGTTTTACACAGAATGTAGAAGATCACAATCAGTTGCAAAAACTGTGCCAAAAGATGGTAAAACTCCAGGTTAAAACACAATGGCATCATTTTGTAAAACGCTACAGGAAGTGAGGCAGTCTGCAATATAGTTAGGATACTTATCAGTCAGCATTCTAGGTAGAAGTTAAACTGCTTTCAAAAGAGAAAAAAACTGAAGCAAACTGTCACCAATTTTTAGAACAGTCAGAGAGCCTGACGCAAGCCATCGCCCATATCTAGAAGAGTCAGACACAAACCGTCACCGATGATTAGAAGAGTCAGATTATCTGACATAAACCGTAACCCTTACTTACAAGAGTCAGAAAGTCTGACGCAAACCCTAGGCTCCCAAACTTAAAACAGGCCGATAGTCTGACACAAACCAGCATCCATACTTAAAAGTGCTAGTGATTCAATCACACCGTCCAACCATCACCTGCTTCTCATGCCATTGGTTTCACACACCAGGGGAAGCAACAGCACCGTTCTTGCAGAATGGTTTTAAAAGCTGCTGTCATAATTGAACCATCACTAGGCCGCACTTACAGATAGAGAGATGCTGCAACATCAACACAGCACATGTCAGGGCAAGTCTCACTGCGGGCAGGTTTTGTCCACCAGGTGTCGTTGTCATGACGACGTAGATTACACGAGTAGTGTCATCATGTACATGCCACATGCTTTCTTGTTGTTGTCGTTTGGGTTTTACATCCTGGAAACATCTAAAGTCATATCAGGACGGGCACCGACTTGTGAAAGTGCGCACTCATGGTGACTTTATAGTGTTGCCCCACTGGGAGATCAGGCCGCTGGCACCATGCTGCGTCACATTTTCAGTCACATTTTCCTGATTCTAAGTTAATCTGAGTATATTTTGTTTGTTGCATGTAATTTAGTGTCTTAAGTGAGATTTCGACACATTATTTGTTACATTTAATTTGGTATTTTCACTGAGATTTGCTACATGTAATTTGTTGTTTTCAGTGAGAGTTCTATACCTTATTTGTTACATCTAGTTTAATGTTTTCACTATAGTTCCATACGTTATTTACTACACATAGTTTGTTGTTTTCAGTGAGAGTTATATACCTTATTTGCTACACGTAGTTTGTTGTTTTCAGTGAGAGTTCTATACCTTCTTTGCTACATGTAGTTTGATGTTTTCACTGAGAGTTCTATACCTTATTTGCTACATGTAGTTTGTTGTTTTCAGTGAGAGTTCTATACCTTATTTGCTACACGTAGTTTGTTGTTTTCAGTGAGAGTTCTATACCTTATTTGCTACATGTAGTTTGTTGTTTTCAGTGAGAGTTCTATACCTTATTTGCTACATGTAGTTTGTTGTTTTCAGTGAGAGTTCTATACCTTATTTGCTACATGTAGTTTGTTGTTTTCAGTGAGAGTTCTATACCTTATTTGCTACATGTAGTTTGATGTTTTCAGTGAGAGTTCTATACCTTATTTGCTACATGTAGTTTCTTGTTTTCAGTGAGAGTTCTATACCTTATTTGCTACATGTAGTTTGATGTTTTCAGTGAGCGTTCTATACCTTATTTGCTACATGTAGTTTGTTGCGTTCACTAAGAATTCCGTACCTTATTTGTTACATGTACATTGGTGTTTTCACTGAGTGTGGTCTCAATGTAAATCCGCTCTTCCGGCGTAATGTGGGGGTGAGTTGATGGCTTCTCATACGTGCTGAACCACCAGAATACGAACCACGTGACTCCGAATGCTCCTGGAATGGGAATTGGAAGAACAGTGCAAAATATCCCTATGTCATTTTGAAATACAGGATTTTAATTAAAATATGCTTAATTATTATACAGATATGCATTTAATTATTTGCTTACTTAGCAACATGAGACAAACACCAGGTATGTTTTGAAGCATGTGTTTGCATAGCAACCAGGAGACAATCATTTTATTTTGGTACATTAGGTGTTTAAGCAGGGGAAATTTCAATCGTGGATGATTGGTCTTCCTCATTCCACTAATAATGCCCTATCCTAGCTAGGAAGTGACAAGTATAAATTTTTAAGTCATTGGTTTGACTCGACCAGAGTTCGAACCCACGATCCCGCGATCTACCAACACAGAAGACGGACGCTCTAACTCAATCGGCCATCCCGTCAGGTATGAAGTAAAGCATTTGTTTGCCTAGCAACTTGCAGACAATCACCAAGTATGAATTGAAACAATTGTTTGCATGGCAATCCGCAGAGAAGAACCAGATATGAATTAAAACACGCGTTTGCATGGCAACCAATAGAGAAGAACTACGTATGAATTAAGATACTTGTTTGCATAGCAACCAACAGGAAAGCACCGGGTGTGTATTGAAATACTTGTCAACAAAAAGGCAAAAACGCAATAGTTGCTTATATTACAAAGCAAACATCATACAGGTAGGCGACAGGAACTCAAATAGTTATTTCCATAGCAACCAGCAGAAAGCAATAATAACCAATTCAAATACCTGTTTATACCGTAAACAACAACAACAACATGGTAACAAGCAATAGGCAAAGATCGAAGGACCTGTTTATTGGAAATGGAAATAAAACAAAACACCGAAGCAGGATGGTTATTTGTCTCAGTTTTGTTCAAACTCGCTTAAGCAATCATTTCCTATAGATTTAACATCCCTCTAGAATAAAACTATAAAACTGCAAATAATACAAAATAAAATCTCCGGAAACTACTTACAAACAGAGAAAGAATGCGTTCTGTAGGTTGCTAAACAACAACTGAAAGTGACAAAACAAGGGGAACCGCGAGAATATTACTGTGCAGTGGCAAAAACAAGTCATAAGACTAACCGTCACGGGAGGCATAAATAAACGGTCATGCAAAAAAATTAATTTCTAACCACTTTTGAGCTGATGCTTGGCAAACGGCATTTACTTGCGAGTTAAAAAGAGAACCTGAACTTCACTTTCGTTTAAAAACGCAATCAGGATCTTGATTCGATATTTAATTTGACTTCCAGCAATTTCCATATCCACGTGTAGAAAATGAACTGTACCTCCTTTCTTAGTTAAGCTCCATGTTAAAACTAATGTTCCATAATGTCATGCAAATGTGGCTGAATTGTAACTTTTTTAAATATACTTTATTAAGGTTATCAGTTCATTTTCTCCTACTATTTTGCCTACTATTTCTCCTACCATTTCGCCCCCTAGTGAACTTGTCTCAGTTTTCCATGTTTGACCAGACGGGGGTGGCTGAATGAGTTGAGTGCCCAGCTTCCATTTTGGTAGGTCGTGTGATTCAAATTCCTGTGTTCGAACCTTGACTGAGTCTAACCAATAACTAAAAAATGAATACATGTCGCTACCTAGACTGACATTTAGGATTATTAGCGTAGGTAGGAGAGGGCTATGAGCAGTGGAATGTGGAGGACCAATTCCTCGCAACTGAAATGTACCCTGCTCAATCAACTAATGTACAATAACAAACAAACAAAAATAAAGTAAATAAAATATATGAACAAATATAAAATAGATAAATATAGATAACATAGAAAAAATAGACGAAATAGAGAAAATAGACGAAATAGACTAAATCGATCAAATAAATAAAATAAATAAAATAAATAAAATAAATAAAATAAAAATAAAATCAACACCATCAATACAATCTTCCTCTATTTACCACTCTGCCCCCACCCTAAAGCCCAACCTTTCTCCTCCTCTCACTCTCACTCCCCACCTCCCTTCCCCCTCCCCTCCCACCTCCCTTCACCCACTCTCACTCCCCTCCCACCTCCCTTCACCCCTCTCACTCCCCTCCCACCTCCCTTCACCCACTCTCCCTCCCCACCTCCCTTCACCCGCTCTCACTCCCCACCTCCCTTCACCCACTCTCCCTCCCCACCTCCCTTCACCCACTCTCCCTCCCCACCTCCCTTCACCCGCTCTCACTCCCCACCTCCCTTCACCCCTGCACTCTCCCCACCTCCCACCCCTCCACTCCCTCCCCCTCCCCACTCTCACCCCCTCCCACCCCTTCGCCACTCCCTCCCCTCCCACCTCCCTT
Source organism: Branchipolynoe longqiensis (assembly GCA_030323885.1). Taxonomy (NCBI): domain Eukaryota; kingdom Metazoa; phylum Annelida; class Polychaeta; order Phyllodocida; family Polynoidae; genus Branchipolynoe; species Branchipolynoe longqiensis. The sequence goes on along the minus strand of CM059193.1, from coordinate 50,955,736 downwards.
CACCCTCCCTCCCCTCCCACCCCCTTCACCCACTCTCCCTCCCCACCCTCCCATCACCCGCTCTCTCCCCCCCACCTCCCTTCACCCTCTCTCCCTCCCACTCCTCCCCTCACCCACTCTCCCCTCCCCACCCCCTCACTCCCTCCCCTCCCACCTCCCTTCACCCCTCTCACTCCCACCTCCCTTCACCCCTCTCCCCTCCCTCCCACCTCCCTTCAACCTTCCCTCCCATCCCACCTCCCTTCACCCCTCACTCCCCGTCCCACCTCCCTCACCCACCTCCCTCCCCTCCCTTTTCCCTCTCCGCTCCCTCCCCTCCCCCTTCCCCCCTCCCTCCCCTCCCACCTCCCTTCACCCCCCTCCCCCTCCCTTCTCTCCCTCCCTTCACCCCACTCTCCATCCCTCCCACCTCCCTTCATCCCCCACCCCCCTCCCCTCTTCACCCTCCCTCACCCACTCCCCCCCTCTCCCCTCCCTCCCCTCCCTTCCCACCCCTCCCCCCCTCCCTCCTCCCCTCCCCTTCCACCCCCTTCACCCCTCCCCTTCCCCCCACCTCCCTCACCCACCTCCCTCACGCCCTGTCCCTCCCCTCCCACCTCCCTTCCCCCTCTCTCCCCCTACCTTTTCCCCTCCCCTCCCTCCCCCCCCTCCCCTCCCCCTCCCTTCCCCCTTCCCTCCCCTCCCTCCCCTTCACCCCTCCCCTCCCTTCCCACTCCCCCATCCCTCCCCTCCCTTGACCACCCTCCCTCCCCTCCCCTCCCCTTCCCACCGCTCCCTCCACACCTCTTCCCACTCACTTCTCCCTCACTCCCTCACCCCTCTCTTCCCCTCCTTCCCTCCCCACCCCTCCCCCCTGCCCTCCCCTCCCACCCCCTCACCCCCTCTCCTCCCCTTACCCACTCTCCTCGCCTCCATCTCCCTTCACCACCTCTCCCACCCCCCCACCCTCCCTTCCTCCCTCTCTACCCCTCTCCCTCTCCCCTCCTCCCCTCCCTCTCACCTCCCCCCCACCAACCCCTCACCCCTCCCTTCCCACTCACCTCCCCCTTTATCCCCTCTCCCGTCCCCTCCCCTCCCACCTCCATCCCTCCCCTCCCCCCCCTCATCCCCTCCCACCCCTTCATGGGCGGGAAATTACAAATTAAAAGCGGGAAATCGGGAGATCGGGGTTATTTTGTTATATTTTAGGGAGATCTCCTGCTAAAGTCGGGATACTTGGCACCTTTGCTTGTGCGTCAATACTTTTTAGATAGATGCACGTGTCAATGTCCATTCATATGTGTGTATCAATAGTTACAACACATGAGTGTCTTGGTTACATACATGTGCATACCATTTGTGTACAATGCAGGTATGTGACTATTTAGATACACGCATGTGTCAGGACTTAAATACATATTTACGTACATGGATGTGTCAATGTTTTCATGCATCCATGTATCAATATTTACATACACATGCATTTACAAGTATATATATGTCAATGTTTTCATGCATGCATGTGTCACTATTTGCATACATTGATGTCAATGCTTACAAACACCCACGTATCATTGTCCATATTACACGTGTACACACTGATTGCCGGTAGAACCCGTGTCTCATCTCGGCTTGTTACCATTTCGCCGATACCTCCCACATCAAATTCCTAAATAAAATAATCATATATTGTTCTAACAGTTCCCTCATATATATATATATATATATATAGTATATATAATATATATATCTATATATAAAGAAGCCAGTGCAGTCTGCTTAGTTGCAGAAAGAGTCATCATATAAAATCAGACGTCCGGTTTTAGATGTGAATTGTTAGTGCAGCAGGGCACTGTGGACGGGTTTAGGGCGCTGGGGATGAGATTACAGCACTCCGACAGTGGGTGGGGCGGAGAGAGGAGGTGGGGCGACGTCGGGGAGGGGGGGGGGGGAGACGCGTGAGGCGGGACGAAGAGAGACGGGGTGGGGTGGGGCGGGGTGTGGGCGTGTGGCGGTGGGTGGCAAGGAGGGTGGGGTGATGCGGCGTGTGTGTGTAGTTGGGCGGGGCAGTGTGGGCCTGAGAGTGGGGAGAGTGGTGGTGGCGGGGATGGGACGGGGGGCGGGCGGGGGGGGGGGCGGGCCCCAGCTGGGTTAAGCTGATTACTGCCACTACTTAAGGCATGGCACATGTCGTGCTGTCAATGCTAATAGTTGTTTCTTTTTCTGCCAATAAGAACTGCACACAAAGGATTAATTATAATGGGGCTATTCTACGGGATTTCCACCACCAAGAGCATACAACAGGCAGAGAATAGAGGAGGAATCTCACTTACCCTGAAAGTAAAAACAACCCAACAGAAACAGGAAGACCGAGCCACTGACACATCAACACTCAGAGAATAGTCGGGTTTCTCATTTACCGTATCAGTAGAAAACGGGAAGACCAAGCCACTGACACATCAACACTCAGAGAATAGTCGGCTTTCTCATTTACCGTATCAGTAGAAAACAGGAAGACCAAGCCACCGACACACCAAGACACGAGAAATAGTCAGGTTTCTCATTTACCGTATCAGTAGAAAACGGGAAGACCAAGCCACCGACACACCAAGACACAGGGAATAATCGGGTTTCTCATTTACCGTATAAGTAGAAAACAGGAAGACCAAGCCACCGACACACCAAGACGCGGGGAATGGTTGGGTTTCTCATTTACCATATAAGTAGAAAACAGGGAAAAAAAGACAGTAACAGGCGGTGAATAGTTGGGTTTCTCATTTACCGTATAAGTAGAAAACAGGAAAACAAAGACACTAACATGTGGGGAATAGTTGGGTTTCTCGTTTACTGTATAAGTAGAAAACAGGAAAACAAAGACACTAACACATGGGGAATAGTTGGGTTTCTCATTTACCATATAAGTAGAAAACAGGGCCCATATGCATGGAGCAGTGTTAGCGAGCCAAACCCCGGTTAGGGCGGGATTTCTGGTTTAGTGCCGAAAAGTCGCTATGCATGGAGCAGTGTTAGACAAACACCGTGGGTTTAAACTCGGAGATTCTAACCCCAGCCCATAGCAGGTTTACAGCGGTGTTAGTGTTAGGATAGTGTCAGGATGGAGCCCAAATCTATTCAATGCTATCATATTTAACAGAATTACATCCTCAATAAGTGAAATTTCATTAAATTAACCCTAAATTCGAAGCAATATTAATCCCGCCGCTGCATTGGCGGCGATATTCATACCGTCGACTCGACAAATTTAAACAAAACAAATCACCACCGCCACTTCGACGTCGATATCCATACTGTCTCACATCAACAAAACTAACATCGCCGCTGCCGCCACCACCGAATCAGCGGCTATATATTAGGCCCAAATCTATTCAATGCTATCATATTTAACAGAATTACATACGCAATAAGTGAAATTTCATCAAATTAACCCTAAAAACGAAGCGATATTAAAGCTTCCGCCGCATTGGCGGTGATATTAATATTGTCGAATCGACGAATGTAAAGTAAACAAATCGCCGCTGCATCGACATTGCTATCCATACTGTCGCCGCCGCCCCATCGGCGGCAATATATTAGGCCCAAATCTATCCAATGCTATGATATTTAACAGAATTACATATGCAATAAGTGAAATTTGATCAATTTAACCCTAAATTCAAACTGATATTAACGCCGCCACTGCATTGGCGGTGTTATTCATATTGTCAAATCGAGGGATTTCCCAAATCTATAAGCTAACCTAACAAATGACATATTGGCGTCAATGAACCAAAAACAATTAGTTGGAGCAGCCTTCATTGACTTCAGCAAAGCATTCGATACAGTAGACCATAACATACTATTGGAAAAACTAGAATCCATGGGCATAAAATCCAACACTATGGACTGGATAAAATGCTACCTGAAAGACAGGCAACAGAGAACAAAAATAAACAATACACTATCAGACAACCAACCTGTCACATGTGGTGTACCCCAAGGGTCAGTGCTAGGGCCACTGCTCTTTATAATCTACATAAACGATCTTGAAAAATGGTTACAAACCGAATGCCTCCAACTATATGCAGATGACACAGTCATATATGCAAACGGCACCACAGAAGAGGAGGTAATAACTAAACTAAACAAGCTCCTACTAAAACTGGATGAGTGGTGTGAGTCCAACAAAATAACCATCAACACAAGCAAGTCAAAAACAGTTCTCTTCTCGCATAAACAAATGCCAGAAAGAAAACTACACTGTAAGCTAGGAAGCCAAACACTAGAAAATGTAGACCATTACAAATACCTAGGCCTTGAGTTGGACAGCCAACTAAACTACAACCTATGTATAAACAAAATTGTCCAAAAGGTAAACCACAAACTGTGGCTATTTGCAAAGCTAAGAGACTACATGACACAAGAAATGTCAATAAAAATCTTCAAGGGCATGGTGCTACCCTATTTTGACTATGGAGATGTAAACTACATGGGTGCAAAGAAAGAACTTCTAAAAAAACTGCAAACACTACAGAACAGAGCCCTGAAAATCTGCCTCAGAGTAGACAAGCTGCACCCCACCTATGACATACACAAAAGAACCAAAGTAAAATTGCTAGAAAATAGGAGAATAATTCATCTGAAAACATTAGCATACAGCTATAGTCAAGACAATAAACTCCTAACAAAACCACAAAGGGCAACTAGAGCAAATAATGCGCCACTACTAAAGCAGACCAGAAGCCAAATAAAAGCCAAGGTGTGGAATGCCCAAACAGTAAAGGAACGACAAATTCCTGACCTAAAAACATACAAAAAATATCTGTGCAAAATAAGGCTAGGAAACCCCCACTAAGCTGCACTGCAAAGGGGCATGTGATATGTCACGGCCCACCAGCGGGACGCCCAATGGAAGGTAACCATAGACCAAATCACCAGATAACACACCTCACAGCTACGTACAAACCTATGATATGTAAATAGGAGTAGGCTAGTCTAGAAATAAGAGTAGAAAAAATAAAGCACATATATGCCAAGAAAATCCAAAAAAATTAACATAGACTACTATAGTACTAACCAGACCAACCAACTATCTATCTGCTACTGAAATACAGGCAATCAAATACCTTATCAGCAGCTACTGTGTGATAAGACAAACACCAACACTACAGCTGGCCAGCATTGAAAACAAGCCTGAATACCCAGGCTTATATGCTATGGACAGTATAAATACAGCCTCAATAAAAACAAAAAATAAAAAAAATAACTTCATGTTTAGCTAACACAAACTGTTTAAGCGCCCATGCATACGGCGTGACATAGTTCTCGACGATGCTGATAACCAGTGATAGCTACCCTGTGTTAGATGGTTAACACCACACGCCGCTAACACTGCTCCATGCATATGGGCCCAGGAAAACAAAGACAATAACACGCGGGGAATAGTTGGGTTTCTCATTTACCGTATAAGTACAAACAGGAAAACAAAGACTCTAACGTGGAGAATAGAAGGACTTCCCACTTACCGTAAAAGTAGAAACAGGAAGACCAGCCGAGGTAGGCAGTCAGGATTCCCGACAGTGGCATTCCGACCACAGCTCCCGCGTACGAACCTGGCGGGCAGATGACAGACGCTCAAACGGGGCGCCACGCGGCGGTGGGGGAAGGAAATACTGTGTGGGTCAGGGCAGAGAACGTGTATATAGAGCGTGTATCTATATACACGCTCTCTGGTCAGGGGCTGGTACTGGGTGTGTCAGGACTTAATGTGTTGTTCAGGGGGCCGGACTAGAATCAAAAGGCTCTAATCAAAAACACACCATTCCACATACACGTACTAAGTTGTGAGCATGTGTCCGAGTGTGTGGAGTGCTTTCCAATGAGTCGAAGCCGAAGGCTGAGAGGCCCATTTAAAATCAATACGCCCATGCATGTCGCAGTATGATGCCGACTAGTGTCCACAATTATATTTTAAAAAGACAAATGTATTGCGCATTTACAGAGCTAGTTTCATATTACTTGTATTACCTAATGAATGGGTCAGGGTATTACTGTGTGGGTCAATGACCTATTGTATGGGTCAGAAACGTGATGCATGGACAAGTATAGTGACATTTTATTATAGTAATTGCTATTCAAAGGTGGAATTTTCTGTGTCAGTTTCTTTTAAAATTTAGTCCATGTGTTCTTTCATGTTAAATAACCAGTTTGAGCTAAATAATCACAAATTTGGCATCTCTGCATAATTAAAAATATACCAATATTATGGTGGTGTAATAACTAATCAACATAGAGTTTCTACCCTAAACGTTCCAGGACTTAGCCTATCACAGATTTATATCAAACTACACTGCCCCTGCCTGTCAGACAGGCATGGGATGGCAGACAGGCAGGGGCGGCTGTCAGACAGGCAGGGGCAGCTGTCCGACAGACAGGGGCGGCTGTTAGACAGGCAGGGCCGGCTGTCAGACAGGCAGGGGCCGCTGTCAGACAGGCAGTAGGTGGCCGTCAGACAGGCAGGGCCGGTTGTCAGACAGGCAGGGGCCGCTGTCAGACATGCAGTAGGTGGCCATCAGACAGGCAGGGGCAGCTGTTAGACAGGCAGGGGCCACTGTCAGACAGGCAGCAGGCGGCTGTCAGACAGGCAGGGGCGGCTGTCAGACAGGCAGGGCCGGCTGTCAGACAGGCAGGGACCACTGCCAGTCAGGCAGCAGGCGGCTGTCAGACAATATCTGTATCTGTATATCTATCATATATATCTATAATATATATAGATTATATATATCTACAATATATATCTATAATACATATCTATACTATATCTATATATATCTACCTCACATGACCCTCGTTATTTGAGTGGACGGGAAACTTACCGCAGAAGGAGATGGTAGCGAGGCGGGACCGCTCCAGGGGCGGGGCCCAGTGCCTCCAGATGCCGTGACAGGCCGGGTAGGTGACTCCCTGTGAAGGCCAGGTGTGGACATGAGGAATGAGAGACAGTTGGCTACTTGGCCGAATTCAAATTCAACACAGCGCCGCTAAAGTCGCACAGGCCGACAAAGGCATCAGATTGTCAATAGAAAAACACTTATCTAGATTTGAACCTACATATCCAATTTAGATACTGATGCATTTATTAAGCATTGGGTGCTAGATAAGAGGATGTACTAAGTCAATTTAATAAAACCTGTTACTGCTGATGCCATGGTTTTGAAATGCATGCCAACATTAATTTGGCAGGTTTGAACTTAAAATATCTCTTAAGTTAGCCATCTTAAAAATGTTTAGACCGATGAAAATATCAAATTTTCAAAAGAAAAGCAGTGATCTAGATTTGATTCTACACATCTAACTTAGATACTATTGCAATTAGCAAACATTTGTCACCATATAGAATGGAATATCGAGCCAATTTAATCAAACCTGTTACTGCAGAAGCTTATGGTGTCAGAGTTTTGACGTGCTTGCCAAAATTAATTTGGTATGTTTTTACTTGAAATATCCCAAAAGTTAGCCATTTAAAATAAAAGTTATTTCAATCTGAAGTAAGGTAAATTATAGAGATCAACCTAATATATTTATCTCAGAAAAATGATGGAAACTCAAACCCACCGGACAAGGCAACTTTAAAGCAATGTTACTTCAATCTAAAATAAGGTAGATTATAACGATTAACCTAATATATTTATCTCAGAAAATGATAGAAATTGAAAAACATCGGACTATGCAACTTTAATTATCCCCGTTTTAGTGATTGAGTGATGGAAACAGTTTGTCTTCTTCCGTCCACGGCTCTTTTCTCTATACTAGCAATGCCGAACACCAGGCTAGGCAATAATACATATAAATTTTAAAGTTATTGGTTTGACTCGACCAGGCTTTGAACCTGGGGGTTTGAATCCCATGACCTTCCAAAATGGGAGGTGGGCGCTCAACTCATTTGGGCACCCACTCGGGCCTGTAGTAAAATGTTGGTGCATACTACTTTTGGGAGGTGGGGAGGGGGGTAGAGAGGGGGGGGGGTCCCAACACTACCTCCTCTTTGTACTACCTTGAACATGTTGACAACTTTGGATGGCCCCCCTTACCTCGACCAGTCCCTGTAGGACGCGCACTACCATGACGAGGACGTAGTGCACCCTGCACGCGCCGGGAATCAGCATGTTGAGGATTGCTGACATCATGATGGCCAGCCCGAAGATTCTGTGTGAAGAAGTGAAGAGAAGCAGGCCAGGTTACACACACGCTGCAGGTGACGTACATCGAGGTTACATGCACACAGTGAATTGGGGATGGATCCACACCCAGATGGCGCCACTTGAGGATGGCGCCATGTAGCGCCAACTAGAAAGGCTACCAAGGGGTACCACCACCAGGGGCGCCACCAAGGGGTACCACCACCAGGGAGCACCACCGGGGGTGCCACCATTAGGCCAGGGGAGCCACCAGGGGTACCACCAGGGAAAGCAATCAAGGTATTCCACCAGGCGGTGCCACCAGATCACAGTCACTATAGTGGTTATAGTGTGGCTCTTGCCACACACTCAATCTGAAGCGTCAGTTATTAAGGTGGCCACACTGTGGCCTTAGTGCCACACAGCATAGGAGAAAACAAATATGGTGGCCTAAGTGTGGCCCTAGTGGCACACAGCACAGTAAAAACAAATATGGTGGCCTAGGTGTGGCCCTAGTGGCACACAGCATAGTAGAAAACAAATATGGTGGCCTAAGTGTGGCCCTAGTGGTACACATTATTACAGATACTAATTATGGCGGCCTAAGTGTGGCCCTAGTGGTACACATTATTACAGATACTAATTATGGTGGCCTAAGTGTGGCTTTAGTGGTACATATTATTAGAGATACTAATTATGGTGATCTAAGTGTGGCCCTAGCGGTACACATTATTACAGATACTAATTATGGTGGCCTAAGTCTGGCCCTATTGTAACACATTAGTACAGATACTAATCATGGTGATCTAAGTGTGGCCCTAGCGGTACACATTATTACAGATACTAATTATGGTGGCCTAAGTGTGGCCCTAGTGGAACACATTATTACAGATACTAATTATGGTGGCCTAAGTGTGGCCCTAGTGGAACACATTATTACATATACTAATTATGGTGGCCTAAGTGTAGCCCTAGTGGTACACATATTACAGACACTAATTATGGTGGCCTAAGTGTGGCCCTAGTGGTACACATTATTACAGATACTAATTATGGTGATCTAAGTGTGGCCCTAGTGGTACACATTATTACAGATACTAATTATGGTGGCCTAAGTGTGGCCCTAGTGGTACACATATTACAGACACTAATTATCGTGGCCTAAGTGTGGCCCTAGTGTACACATTATTACAGATACTAATTATGGTGATCTAAGTGTGGCCCTAGTGGTACACATTATTACAGATACTAATTATGGTGGCCTAAGTGTGGCCCTAGTGTAACACATTATTACAGATACTAATTATGGTGCCCTATGTGTGGCCCTAGTGGTACACATTATTACAGATACTAATTATGGTGGCCTAAGTGTGGCCCTAGTGGTACACATATTACAGATACTAATTATGGTGGCCTAAGTGTGGCCCTACTGGAACACATTATTACAGATACAAATTATGGTGGCCTAAGTGTGGCCCTAGGGGTAAATGATATTACAGATAATACTTACGGTGGCCTAAGGACACTATGGCCACAATATTACATATAATAATTATGGTAGCCTTTAAGGTAGCCTGTAAATCTATCTCATACAATCTCATATTAGCCACGTCTATCTAACATAGGCACATCTACTTGTGTATATATTTCCCATAACCACCTTATCTACCTTTATATCTGTATATCAACCTCAGATAACCCCCTGCCCTATCCGGGTATTGATATCGTGTAGCTTCTTACAGTGTGGCACACAATATAACGTAATAATAACAACAGCCTTTGTATGATACTTGTAGCACACAATATAACAAATAATGGTGACCTCCATATGACCTTGTGGCATACAATTTAATATACAATAATAATGGTGACCTCCGTATTACCTTGCGGCACACAATGTAATATACAATAATAATGGCGACCTCCATATGACCTTGTGGCACACAATGTAATATACAATAATAATGGTGACCTCCATATGACCTTGTGGCACACAATGTAATATATTATAATAATGGTGACCTCCATACGACCCTGTGGCACACAATGTAATATACAATAATAATGGCGACCTTCATATGACCTTGTGGCACACAATGTGATATACAATAATAATGGTGACCTCCATATGACCTTGTGGCACACAATGTAATATAACAGTAATAATGGTGACCTCCATATGACCTTGTGGCATACAATGTAATATACAATAATAATGGCGACCTCCATATGACCTTGTGGCACACAATGTAATATAACAATAATAATGGTGACCTCTGTATGACCTTGTGGCATACAATGTAATATACAATAATAATGGTGACCTCGGTATGGCCTTGTGGCATACAATGTAATATACAATAATAATGGTGACCTCCATATGACCTTGTGGCACACAATGTAATATAACAATAATAATGGTGAACTCTGTATGACCTTGTGGCACACAATGTAATATAAAATAATAATGGTGACCTCCGTATGACCTTGTGGCACACAATAATACAGATAATAATAACCGCCTCACTGTGCCCTTGTAAAACACTCGACCTTAGACAAGGGTAGGATCAATATAACACATGACAATAGAAGGTTGACACCAGCTGTCCTATATGCTGGGACATAAAACACAATGCACATGTAGCCAGCAGACCCTTGTGAGAGTGACGGGACATAAAAAACACAATGGGTATGTAGCCAACAGACCGTCATCAGAGTGGCGGGACATAAAACACAATGAGAATGTAGCCAACAGACCACTGTGAGAGTGATGGGACATAAAACACAATGAGTATGTAGCCAACAGACCAGCGTCAGAGTGGCGGGACAAAAAACACAATAAGTATGTAGCCAACAGACCATTGTGAGAGTGACGGGACTATAAAACATAATGTGTATGTAGCCAACAGACCATTGTGAGAGTGATGGGACATATAATAACATAATGTGTATGTAGCCAACAGACCATTGTGAGAGTGGCAGAACATAAAATACAATACGTATGTAGCCAATAGACTGTCGTGAGAGCCACCACCATTTGACGGTCACACCATTACCCCGTTCCCAGCATTCTCCAAAGTCTCCTCCCCAGACAATGCGTTTACCTGAGCCCCCGGAGCATCTGCCACACAAACAAACCTCAGATGGTGAACAGAAAGGAAAGCCCCAGTTTTAGGAGAACATGCATGGTTTGCTTTCGTTTTAATTGGGCGGGAATGTCGGCGTCCAGAGTGAATTGTAGGGGAGTGTGTTTCATTAAAGGTGCTAGGGGATGTAGGAGGGACGGGGAGAGACTTACAGGAAGCGCATTTGGTCATGCTATCTCAGTGCCTATTGTGCCAGGTGTGTGCATTTTAACTGCCACGGATTCTAGGCCGGTTTTTGTGCTGACGATGTCATATTAATCTGCAGCAGCGAGAGGTACATGCTGGGATGCGCTCACGCAGTAGCGCGACGCGAGATGCAGATGTATTGAGTTGTCTAACACAATGACAGTACATGCTGCAGATGCGTCAAGCTGTGTGTGCAGTGGCTGTACAGGATGCAGATGCATTGTGCTGTGTATGTAGTACTGATACAATATTCAGATACGCCGATCTGTGTATGCAGTGGTGGTACAAGATGCAAATGCATTGAGCTGCATGTGCAGTGTAAATACAAGATTCGGATGCGCTTATCTGTGTACGCAGTGCTGGTACAAGATGCAGATGTGTTGAGCTGTGTATGCAGTGATGTCGCATGATGCAGATGCATTGAGTTCTGTATGCAGTGGTCGTACAATAGGCAGATGCGTCAAGATGTGTGTGCAGTGGCCATAACAGATGCAAATGCATTGTGCGGTGTATGCAGTGCTGATACAATATTCAACTATGTTGAGCTGTGTATGCAGTGGTGGTACAATATTCAGATGCGTTGAGCTGGTTGTGCAGTGCTGATACAAGATTCAGATGCATTGAGTTGTGTGTGCAATATCCATACAAGCTACACATGCATTGCGTTCGGTATGAGATGCAGATGCGTTGAGCCGTGCACACAGCGGCTGCTCGCACGACCTAATTAGTTTCCATATCGGTTCAGTTTGCACAAAAGCCTATAGAACGTTGGCGGCGCCATGTTTATGAGTAATCCAATATGGCGGTTATTGTCGGGCGTCCCTGTAAACCGCAATGCCTGATGGGGATTAGTGCGAGCCCACCCTCCTCCCAGAATGCTTTGCGTCGGCCGCCATTATTTGATTTCGCTGGTGAATTCTGGGATGGCTTATTATTGATGGATGTAGAGCTGATGGCGACCGGGCCGACCCTTACTAGAGAAGCCTGAAACTATCTAGGCATTACCCCCCCCCCCCCCCCCCCCCCCCCCCCCCCCCCCCTCCACACACACACCCTCCTACTCAGCTGCCTATCGACTTACAATAACCACCTGCATGTTTGCATAGCTTCACTGCTCAAATAAGCACATATCTACCTGTGTATCTGAATCGTGTAACCACAGATATATTTGTATATCTATCTATTTCGTTTAGCCAAGCCTGCATCTGTGTATATGAATCATGTAGCCACATGTATATTGATATATATCTATTTGTATAACCAGGCCATAATCTGTGTCTGATTCATCTACCCACATGCATATTTGTATATTTGATCTCATATAACCAATCCTGGATCTGTGTATCTGAATCGTGTAACCACACACATATTTGTATATCTATCCCATAAAACCAATCCTGGATCTTTGTATCTGAATCATATAGCCACATGCATATTTGTATATCTATCTCTTATAACCAATTATGGATCTGTGTATCTGAATCGTGTAACCACACACATATTTGTATATCTATCTCTTATAACCAATTATGGATCTGTGTATCTGAATCGTGTAACCACACACATATTTGTATATTTTATCTCAAATAACCAATCCTGGATCTGTATATCTGAATCATAAAACCATACGCATATTTATATGTTTTGTATGTATAACCACTTACCTATATGTGTAACTATTTACTAAACCACCATTACCTGTGTATTGCCATCCATATAACCACCACCCTATCTGTGTACACCCCTATATCTATATATGGTCACATGGCTATCTGTGTATCTATTGCATGTAAACTCCTACCTGTAAATGTATTTATACCTCTGTGCGGTGAGCTCAATATCATTGTGAACAGAGACACACGTCTGTGGTACTGCATATTAGAGGTACAATCGTTATAGTTGACGCTCTCTCAGAGTTTGTGTGTTGGGGCTTTGCATCCTGGCCACATCTAATGGCATATCAGGATGGGTACTGACTTGTGACAGTGCGCACTTGTGGCGAAGTAATACTGGTCAAGCACTACTGCTACTGTTAGCAGTGAATGATGGGATATCTGTGCCACAGAACTGCGCGTGGTGCCAGTGGTGTAATAATACAGTTGTGTTGTCAGTGGTGTAATAATACAGTTGTGTTGTCAGTGGTGTAATAATACAGTTGTGTTGTCAGTGGTGTAATAATACAGTTGTGTTGTCAGTGGTGTAATAATACAGTTGTGTTGTCAGTGGTGTAATAATACAGTTGTGTTGTCAGTGGTGTAATAATACAGTTGTGTTGTCAGTGGTGTAATAATACAGTTGTGTTGTCAGAGGTGTAATAGATATAATTATACCTATTTGTAGAGGTCATACTAGTCCTGGGCAGACTAGTAGATACAATTAATGAGTTCAGGTGCAAAATCTGTAAACGCCAATCTAAAGATTGAGTTAAAATAAAAGTTTTTTGCCTGAAGGTCATTTGAATTCTCACTAATTCCACTTTGCTTGTGATAAAATGGTTATGGAGCAATGAACAACAAAAATAGGAATGTAAAAAATTAACCTTCTGAGGATTTGACTCCAATGTTTATCTCAATTCTTAGATTGGCATTTACAGGGGTTTTCCCCTGAACTTTTTAATTGCGCATGAGGCACAATGGTATCCACTAGTCTGCCCAGGACTAGTATATCCTCTATGAGTAGCCACAATATGGTACTGTTTCAATTTTCATTGCACATTTTGCAGTGTTGGTCGGCTATCCGTTACAGAGCTGCGTTCCAGTGACTTCATATGATGGTAGTGTCATTCCATTGAATAGAAAGCACCCTTACATGAAGGTAATGCGCTGTCCAATAATACCGCCCACCTATTTACCTGTGTATTGATCTATCCCAGCCAGCCACCTACTTATCGGTCCATCTACCTGGTAGTCGACCCATTCTGATATTACTTTGGTACCGCCCAGCTTACACTAAGGTTGTTTCCAGCTGTTGCTAGTTTTACTAAGGATTTCAACACCGTGAGATGTCTTCGCATTGTTAGTGGGTCGTTTGTTTGTTGGGATTTTACATCCTGGCAGCATCTAAGGTCATATCAGGACGAGTACCAACTTGTAACACTGACAGTGCGCACTCATGGTGACTTTATAGTGTTGCCCCAATGGGAGATAAGGCTGCCAGCACCATGCCTCAATTTCCTACTCAGTCATATTACATGTAATATGATACTGAGTCCTTTCCCTATCCTGGGAATGGCAAGCACCAGGGTAGGTAATGACAAGTATCAATTTGGTAAGTTATTTGTTTGACTCGACGGGGATTCTAACTCCCAACCTTCTGATGTAAAATATTTAGACTTTCTACACATATTTACAGTACAAAATAGATTACATTTAAAGTACCCATTTGTTTTAGTCAATACATAGAAGAATGTGTAACTCATTGCTGAACCCAGACTGATAGGGGAGGGGGCAGGCAGCCTCCATGGGAGACTGTCATGTTTAATATTTAATGTCTAATGTTTATTGAATCTGTATGGAGTGCATCGGATATGATAATGGTGTCTGGTCAGGTTGCTGTGACCCAGTGGTAGCTGAGATGTGGGAATGATGGGTGCCCCCTAGCTGCACCCATCCCTACTGTATTACAACCTCAAGATGGCAGCCATAAAGAGTAAAATAATAGTGTTCTATTTTCAATAACATCATGTACCTTCAATGCCATGTCTGTAGGAGTGCTGGAGCGATTAAAAGCCTGGAAAGCTGGCAGTCGCCAGTGGGTCTTTCCCATGACAACAGGTGCTTTTGTGTCAGCGGTACATTCTGTGCTATACCCACTGTAGCCCACTTCACTATTATAGACAGGCAACTATAGAACTCAGCCTACACCCCACCATTTCCTCTACGACACTTTCTGGTATTTTATGGTTAACTTGTGTTTCATTACAGTTCGCTTCCATTTATAAAGATCTGCCGACCACCTTTTAAAAGGGATTAGCCCATAGACTACACTGTGTTACCCAGTCAACCACCGTGCCCAGTCTGCTAGTGTGGCGAGTTACGCTCAGCTTCCCAGGGAAAGTGCCAAGGGTTGTTGGCTTGTATCAGGGAGCCTGAACAGGCCAATTGGAAGGAATCCTTTCCGTAATGGCAGACATGTGGGTTGACTCCCATTCTAGGCATAAGCGTAAGATTCCATATCCAGGAAAGCGGCATACAGCATGCGTTATGTGGATGCGGGGGAAAGAAAGGAAATGAATGTAGATTCCTAGATGTAGATGATTACATAGATGTAGATGATTACATGATTCCATATGGTTCCATATGGCTGGAACTTAAGTGGCTGCAGCTTTTCATACGAATGTATATGTGATAAATTGAATCAGTCCCTTTAGTGATTGGTGTGGCATCCGAACACAAAATCATCCACCTTTGTGTATATGGAATCTTAGCTTTATGTCCCATTTGCTGCAGCAATACCCTGTGGCATTGGAGCCGTGCCCAGGATCTTTCATCTGGTTACAGTTCTATGGTTTTGCACCTGCCCGTGTGTGTCGACTAAGGGTGTGCCACCTGGATATTGGTATTAGTAAATAGGACGCTTATACATGCAGGGGACGAGTGTAATGTGCATTACACTCATCTTCCCAGGTGAAATGACGCATACACAGGTAGGACTGCGTGGGTGGATTGCATCAAGTAGCGTATATAAGGTAATGGGTAAGACGTGCCCTCCGGAATGCCAGAAATACGGGTTCAAGTTCCACTGTTATTGTTGGGAAAACATGTATTCAGTCAATAAAACCTAATGTCAGCGCCAGAGCATTAGCCGTCCGACTATAATATAGCTTGACTAATAAACCACAGTTCCCAACTTAAAATCACTAATACACTGGTCCCCGCGGCACCCAATGCCCACTGCGCTACTCTTGCATCAATGTTTTCAGTCCATTGAACGCAGAGCTTAGTCAAAGTAAAACGCACACATAATGGACATTATTGTCTACACTGAGATCTTCGGAACAGACAATTGATATCCATCTGCTGACAGCCTTGATTGTGAAAGTAAGAAAACTCACTTAAAGTTGCATACTCCGATAGTTTTCAGTTTCTGCACTATTGTTTTAGATTACATTTATTAAGTTGATATCTACCTGTTATAAATGACTAACTTTAGAAATATTTGAAGTGAAAAACATGCTGAAATAAATGTTGGTATGCACATCGACATTTAGGACACTATAATGAGCTTCACCAGTAACAGCTTATATTAAATTGACTTAGCAGTCGCTTCTATATGCAAAAATTGTTTGATAAGTGCATATAGCTTGAATATGCAGGATAACATTTATGTGAATATTTTGGAATGTAAATTTGATGCAGCTTGTGCAGCTTTAAGTTGCTAAAACTGGCAAGCACTTTGTCAACCTCCATTGTGTCAGTCTCCACACTATTGCATAAACATCATCATTATCAATCTCTTAACCATGAGGGTCGTTGGCACACCACAGATGACTTTGCAACCAGTTTTCTCCAGTTTTGCCTGTTCTGCACTGCCTTCTGGGACTTGTCAAACTCCAGGCCTGTCCATTCCCTGATGCTGTCTTACGTCTCCCTTTGTGTCTGAGTAGTTACTCCATGCATAATTATTGATCCTAATTCGGCATTTGAAATGTGGCAATACAGAAGAATGTTAAAGATTCCATGGACAGCAAGGATAAGCAATGTGGAGGTCCTAACAAGAATGAAAATAAAGAGACAGATAATACAAATGATCAAAAACAGAAAAATCAAATACTTTGGCCACATGATACGACACCAGGAATCACAGAGAAGAATACTGGAAGGGAAGATAGAAGGGAAAAGACCAAGAGGGAGAAGGAGAACAACATGGATGGACAACATCACTGAGTGGACAGCAATGAGCTATGCGGAATGCATGAGAGGAACGAATGACAGGAAGAGATGGAGGTCCATTGCAGCCAACCTTCTTCGAGAAGACGGCACCCATTGATTGATTGATTGAATTCGGATTTCAAGCCAAAATAAGAGTAATCACGTGAAATGTACCTTCCCAAATTAAGAATTTTGTCTAGGAAAGAATTGCAAATAATTGTGAAACTTGACAATGGGGTGAACAAAATAATTGTCTTGGGCGTCAGAGATGGTATTATAGAACCGCAGTTAGTGCGACGACCATCAGTGACAGTTTGGGGGGGGGGGGGTAGGGGTCAAACTGCAACTACCGTGGGACTGTTGTGTGTGGGGCACCAGCTAATGGAGGGTATCATAGTGTCACCTTTTAAGCACACTGAGCAGAGTAGGTCAGCAGCAACAGGGCAATAGGTGCAGGTCAGTTTGGGTAGGTCAATAGGAAAAGGGCAATGTGTTACACGGCCAGTTTGAGCAGGTCATGTGTGAGTAAGTCAGTTTGAGTAGGTCGACATGGAGAGACAATTTGAATAGCTTGAATAGGTCAACATGGCCAGGGAAATGCGAGCAGGTTAGTTTGAATAGGTTACTGTGACTAAGGCAATGTGCATTGGTCCTATTGAATATATAATGGCAATATGAACAGGTTAGCTCGAGCAGGTCAAAAGTAATAGGTCAATGTGAGTGGTTCATTGTGAATAGGTCAACATGACTAGGACACTGTGAGTAGGTCGGGTAAATAGGTCAGTGTGTGGGTTGTAATATGAGCAGGTCCTGCAAGTAGGTCAGTGTCAACATGGCGTCTGTGGACTGAACACAAAGCGGTGGCACCGTGCCCTGGCACAAACACGAACATCATGAGCCTGTGTCCAATTTAATCACACATTTATTAACAACACTGAATAATAGATGCGCCGGGCGCCGCGAGGTGCCGCCGCCGTCCTGGTACTCTGTCCCTCTACAAGGCTGCAATGTGGAAGAGAGGGAAGCGGAGAGAGGGAGGGAGAGAGGAGAGAGGGGGTGGGAGAAGGAGGGGATGAGAGGGGGAGAGAGGGTTTGTTTGTTTGAGTTTTACGTCATGGCAACATCTAAGGTTACATCAGGACGGGTACTGACTTGTGACAGTGCACACTCATGGCAACTTTACAGTGCTGCCCCACTGGGAAATCAGGCCGCTGGCATCATGACCCAATATCCCACTCAGTCACATTATCCTGACACTGAGCTAACCAGCCCTTGCCCTATCCTATTAATACCGAGCATCAGCTTAGGAAGCAACAATATCAATTTTAAAGTCATTGGTTTGACTCGACTGGTAACGGAACTCCTGACCTTCCGCACGCGAGGCCCACGCTCTACCGATTAGGCCACCGCGCCCGGTGAGAGAGAGGGAGAGAGGGAGGAGAAAGAGGGGGAGAGAGGGAGAGATGGAGAGAGGGAGAGAGGGCGACAGGGGGAGAGGGAGAGGGAGAGAGAGAGGAGAGGGGCGCCCCCCCCCCATTCTCTGTTCCTGTGTCCTCACCCGCAGCGACCGACGTCTGTAGACAAAGCGACAACGCACCGCGTGAGCCCGGAGGTTCATAACATTCGAAATAATGGCCGGAAATGGAGTGTGATGCAGTTGGCGACAACCCACCCTGGGCTCCTTCTGAAGACGGCCAATGGCGTGCTGATGAATTAGAGGCCACACTTTTAAAGCAGGCTGTGCCGGCTCGTGGTTCCTGTGCGCCGGGCTACTATTGTAAGCCGTGCATAGTTAATATCCAAAGTGCTCCCTTCCCGTCGCCTCCTAATACCCCCCGCCCCTCCCTCCTCCCTCCAATCCCCCCGTCTCCACCCTTCCTCCTCCCCTCTCCTCCCCTCCCCTCACACACACTCAGGGTCATGTATTGCTCACCGGCTTCGTCACCTGTAAACACTTTTTGTTCCCGGAAAGCACCCCGACATTCATCTCGCGAATAAAGCTGCAACTGAAAACAACAAAATAAAACCACGAAGCAACCACCCAAAAAAAGAACCTTTGTATGAAATTAAAGCTCTTCCTCTTCGAAAATTTAATTAAAAGAAAACCCGTCAATCCCGGAAGTGCTACTCTCCGACTTTGCTGTTTCTCGGTTGGTGAGTTGTTTCGTTAGATACGGATCCGGGCAGACGACTTTTAAATACTCGTCTCGCCTTTGAAGTCTTTTCCCGCGCTTTCTGCGCGCGCATCTCTCTCGTCGCTCGCCATGTGTGCGTGTTACTAACATTAACAAACCATTGATCATCGATACGCGATTAAGGTGCCCTGGGCCATAAACGCAAACTCGAAGCGTATTGTAAAACCACATACTGCTGTAGACAAGCCTTTTCTCCAGCAATTGTGATTGGTGCTGTAGAATTGGAACTGTGGTGATTTGGGAGCTTGACCTAGTTTGGCGATTTGTTGACGCGTGGTGGGCGGTGAGTGGGTCTGCGGAACGACATGACGCCTGCTGATTTCTGACTCGGGTGACACGTTAAGTTATTAGACCCTCTGGCGGCGTGTGTGCGTGCGTGTGTATGTGTGTGAATGTGTGTAAGTGTGCGTACATGTGTGTCAGTGTACATGCACGCCCTCATGTGCGTGTGTCAGTGCACGTGTGCAGGTATGCATGTGTGTCCACATGTGTGTGTGGGTGTTTGCACACGTGTGTGCGTGTGTGCATGTGTGCCCACGTATGTGGGTGTGTGAGTGTGTGGGTGTGTAAGTGTGTGGGTGTATGGGTGGATCTTTGCACACGTGTGCTTGTGTGTGCATACGTGACCACCAGTGTGCGTGTGCGCCTACTTGTACGCGTATATGAGTGTGTACATCTGTTAACGTGTGTATGCCTATATGCATGCGTGTGTGCATGTGAGTGTGCACGCACGGATGGGTGCACGTGTGTGCTGGTAGGTATTTGCGCTTGTGTGTATGTTAGTGTGCGTTAGTGAAGGCATGTGTACACGTGTGTGCATGTGTCCATGAACACACGTGTGTACGTGTACATGTACGTGTATGGTGAATGTGTATACTATACGCCCCTGGTGTTGTCCATGTGAATGCGCGTGCGTGTGCGTGCGCGCGCCTGTGGATAGGCAGGGGAGTGTTGGGCGGCAGGGAACACGTACACACTTATTTTCAAAGCTCACCTAATTCCACATGTATACATATATACCTGGCACAGTTCAACACCCAACCATAAACACAACTGTATGTAGTTAATGAATGCAGCTATATCTGCAGTCATCCTAGAACCAACACCAACTGTAGCAAACCCTCGTAAACACAATTGATACATGCATATTAGTTGGTTGGTTGTTGGTGATTTACGTCCTGGCAACATCTAAGGTCATATCAGGATGGGTACCAATTTCTGATGTGCACACTCATGGCAACTTTATAGCGCTGCCCCACCGAGAGATCAGGCCACCAGTACCAGGACTTGATATCCCACTCAGTCACATTATCCTGACACTGATCCAACCAGTCCTTGCCCTATCCTAATAATAACGAGGGCCTGGCTAGGAAGCGACAAGTATACATTTTTAAGTCATAGGTTTTATTCGACCAGGGTTCGAACCCGTGCGTTCGAATCCCCGATCTGCCAAAACGGGAGAAGGACGCTCAACTCATTCGGCCATCCCGTCTGGTCTGCAGGCATATTATATTCAATCAAGTCAATAGTGGATAAAGTAATATAAATACGATAGTATCTCAAGGAGCTGATTGCATGTGTATATATATATATATATATATATATATATATAT
Organism: Branchipolynoe longqiensis; assembly: GCA_030323885.1. Lineage (NCBI taxonomy): Eukaryota > Metazoa > Annelida > Polychaeta > Phyllodocida > Polynoidae > Branchipolynoe > Branchipolynoe longqiensis. The sequence continues at coordinate 50,934,573 of CM059193.1, read as the reverse complement.
ATATATATATATATATATGGATGCTGAAATCAAAGTGATGGCCGTCGTCATCTGCCTTCGCCTACAGTCAGGGCGGGTGTTTCCGTCCGTGTAGCAGCACCTCGTATATTGACAAAACACGCACACAGTATCGGAACACCTGCGGGAAAGCTGTTGTTCGACACCAAACCCTAATATCGGGTGGAAAAAACACGCACTCCGAGCAGCAGCCGACAGCAGCAGTATGACGTCACGCAAAGAACGCCGCGAACGGCCGCCATCTTGTGATCAGATACGGGAACACGCTCAGCAAACCCGCTACAAAGGAGAATGCAGACTGGTGCCCCAGCCCACTGCTATGGGGAAAGCTTCAGTTAGTTAGTTTTTCCCCCGGTAGGTGTTGTTAGGTATATGTGCCGCTTTCGTTAAGGTCGGCCCATGTGGAGATTTGGGGTTAATACACTCAGGCAGCGACCACTTCTGGCGGCCGGTTGACTTACTGGATGCGAGGTATGGCGATACAGCGCCACTCTCCCCCCTGGTGTCGCGCCGCGGTACTTAATACACGGAAGCCGGCTTCTAGTTCCATGGTCGTCGCATTAAGCATTAGAGATGCCAGGTATGGGGAGGTGAGAGGTTGGTTGGTTGTTGTTGTTTTACGATCTCGCAACATCTAAGGTCACATCAGGACGGGTACCGACTTGTGACAAGGCGCACTCATGGCGACTTTATAGTGCTTCCCCACTGGAAGTCCAGACCTCATATCCCACTCAGTCACATTATCCTGATACTGAGCCAAACCAGTCCCTGCCCTATCCTAATAATGACAAGCGCCTGGCTAGGAAGTGACAAGTATAAATTTTGCCTCATTGGTTTAACTCGACCAGAGTTCGAACCCATGGGTTGGAATCCCACAATCTAAGAAAATGGGAGACGGATGCTCAACTCATTCGGCCATCCCGTCTGGTGAATGAGGTGAGAGAAGGCAGGTGAGACCGAGGTGGCGGGGGTGAGGCAGTTAGAAAGCGTGAGAGGGGGATGGTGAAAGGGTGTGGGTAAGAGGAGAGCTGTTGGAGAAGGCGAGGGGTGTGTGAGGGAGATGAGAGGGGGGATGAGAGAGGGGTGAGAAGAAGGGGGCCAGCAGGGGCTAGTATAGAGAGGGGAGAAGGGCAGGATGAGAGGGAGATGTGAGAAGGCAGCAGGTGAAATAGGTAAGTGAGAGGGGCATGCAATGTGAGGGCAGCAGGTGAAATAGGTAAGTGAGGGGGGCATGCAATGTGAGGGCATCAGGTGAAATAGGTAAGTGAGGGGGGCTAGCAATGTGAGGGCAGCAGGTGAAATAGGTAAGTGAAAGGGGCATGCAATGTGAGGGCAGCAGGTGAAATAGGTAAGTGGAAGGGGGCAAGCAATGTGAGGGCAGCAGGTGAAATAGGTAAGTGAGGGGGGCTAGCAATGTGAGGGCAGCAGGTGAAATAGGTAAGTGAAAGGGGCATGCAATGTGAGGGCAGCAGGTGAAATAGGTAAGTGAAAGGGGCAGGCAATGTGAGGGCAGCAGGTGAAATAGGTAAGTGAAAGGGGCGGGCAATGTGAGGGCAGCAGGTGAAATAGGTAAGTGAAAGGGGCAGGCAATGTGAGGGCAGCAGTTGAAATAGGTAAGTGAGAGGGGTGGGCAATGTGAGGGCAGCAGGTGAAATAGGTAAGTGAAAGGGGCGGGCAATGTGAGGGCAGCAGGCGAAATAGGTAAGTGAAAGGAGCAGGCAATGTGAGTACAGCAGTTGAAATAGGTAAGTGAGAGGGGTGGGCAATGTGAGGGCAGCAGGTGAAATAGGTAAGTGAAAGGGGCGGGCAATGTGAGGGCAGCAGGCGAAATAGGTAAGTGAAAGGAGCAGGCAATGTGAGTACAGCAGTTGAAATAGGTAAGTGAGAGGGGTGGGCAATGTGAGGGCAGCAGGTGAAATACGTAAGTGAGGGGGGCAAGCAATGTGAGGGCAGCAGGTGAAATAGGTAAGTGAAAGGGGCGGGCAATGTGAGGGAAGCAGTTGAAATAGGTAAGTGAGAGGGGTGGGCAATGTGAGGGCAGCAGGTGAAATAGGTAAGTGAGAGGGGCATGCAATGTGAGGGCAGCAGTTGAAATAGGTAAGTGAGAGGGGCGGGCAATGTGAGGGCAGCAGATGAAATAGGTAAGTGAAGGGGGCATGCAATGTGAGGGCAGCAGGGGAAATAGGTAAGTGAGAGGGGCATGCAATGTGAGGGCAGCAGTTGAAATAGGTAAGTGAGAGGGGCGGGCAATGTGAGGGCAGCAGGTGAAATAGTTAAGTGAAAGGGGCAGGCAATATGAGGGCAGAACGTGAAATAGGTAAGTGAATAGGGGCGGGCAATGTGAGGGCAGCAGGTGAAATAGTAAGTGAGAGGGGCAAGCAATGTGAGGGCAGCAGGTGAAATAGGTAAGTGAAAGGGGCGGGAAATGTGAGGGCAGCAGGTGAAATAGTAAGTGAGAGGGGAAAGCAATGTGAGGGCAGCAGGTGAAATAGGTAAGTGAAAGGGGCAGGCAATGTGAGGGCAGCAGTTGAAATAGGTAAGTGAGAGGGGCGGGCAATGTGAGGGCAGCAGGTGAAATAGGGAAGTGAAAGGGGCGGGCAATGTGAGGGCAGCAGGTGAAATAGGCAAGTGAAGGGGGCAAGCAATCTGAGGGCAGCAGGTGAAATAGGTAAGTGAAAGGGGTGGGCAATGTGAGGGCAGCAGGTGAAATAGGTAAGTGAAGAGGGCAAGCAATGTGAGGGCAGCAGGTGAAATAGGTAAGTGAAAGGGGCTGGCAATGTGAGAAGGCAGCAGGGGAAATAGGTAAGTGAGAGGGGCAAGCAATGTGAGGGCAGCAGGTGAAATAGGTAAGTGAAAGGGGCAGGCAATGTGAGGGCAGCAGGTGAAATAGGTAAGTGAGGGGGGAAAGCAATGTGAGGGGAGCAGGTTAAATAGGTCAGTGAGGGGGGCATGCAATGTGAGAAGGCAGCAGGTGAAATAGGTAAGTGAGAGGGGGCATGCAATGTAAGGGCAGCAGGTGAAATAAGTAAGTGAAAGGGCCAAGCAATGTGAGGGCAGCAGGTGAAATAGGTAAGTGAAAGGGGCGGGCAATGTGAGGGCAGCAGGTGAAATAGGTAAGTGAGGGGGGCAAGCAATGTGAGGGCAGCAGGTGAAATAGGTAAGTGAAAGGGGCAGGCAATGTGAGGGCAGCAGGTGAAATAGGTAAGTGAGGGGGGCAAGCAATGTGAGGGCAGCAGGTGAAATAGGTAAGTGATAGGGGCATGCAATGTGAGGGCAGCAGTTGAAATAGGTAAGTGTGAGGGGCGGGCAATGTGAGGGCAGCAGGTGAAATAGGTAAGTGAAAGGGGCGGGCAATGTGAGGGCAGCAGGTGAAATAGTAAGTGAAAGGGCCAAGCAATGTGAGGGCAGCAGGTGAAATAGGTAAGTGAGTGGAGCAGGCAATGTGAGGGCAGCAGGTGAAATAGATAAGTGAAAGGAGCGGGCAATGTGACGGCAGCAGGTGAAATAGGTAGGTGAGAGGGGCATGCAATGTGAGGGCAGCAGGTGACATAGGTAAGTGAGAGGGGCAGGCAATGTGAGGGCAGCAGGTGAAATAGGTAAGTGAGGGGGGCAAGCAATGTGAGGGCAGAAGGTGAAATAGGTAAGTGAAAGGGGTGGGCAATGTGAGGGCAGCAGGTGAAATAGGTAAGTGAAAGGGGTGGGCAATGTGAGGGCAGCAGGTGAAATAGGTAAGTGAGGGGGGCATGCAATGTGAGGGCAGCAGGTAAAATAGGTAAGTGAAAGGGGCGGGCAATGTGAGGGCAGCAGGTGAAATAGGTAGGTGAGAGGGGCATGCAATGTGAGGGCAGCATGTGAAATAGGTACGTGAGAGGGGCATGCAATGTGAGGGCAGCAGGTGAAATAGGTAAGTGAAAAGGGGCATGCAATATGAGGGCAGCAGGTAAAATATGGAAGTGAAAGGGGCGGGCAATGTGAGGGCAGCAGGTGAAATCGGTAAGTGAAAAGGGCAGGCGATGTGAGGGCAGCAGGTGAAATAGGTAAGTGAGGGGGAAAGCAATGTGAGGGCAGCAGGTGAAATAGGTAAGTGAGAGGGGTGGGCAATGTGAGGGCAGCAGGTGAAATAGGTAAGTGAAAGGGGCAGGCAATGTGAGGGCTGCAGGTGAAATAGGTAAGTGAGAGGGGTGGGCATGCAATGTGAGGGCAGCAGGTGAAATAGGTAAGTGAAAGGGGAAAGCAATGTGAGGGCAGCAGGTGAAATAGGTAAGTGAGAGGGGAGGGCAATGTGAGGGCAGCAAGTGAAATAGGTAAGTGAGGGGGCATGCAATGTGAGGGCAGCAGGTAAAATAGGTAAGTGAGAGGAGCAGGCAATGTGAGGGCAGCAGGTGAAATAGGTAAGTGAGAGGGCAGGCAGCGTGAGGGCAGCAGGTGAAATAGGTAAGTGAGAGGGGCAGGCAATGTGAGAGGAGGGACGCAGATGAGAGGGGTTTAGTCCGGTACCAGCAGAGATTAGCTGTGATCCGCTGGTATCACCGGGTTCCCGCCGAGCTTGGCCGGCCCTGTGCCGGCGTGTCCCATTTGAACCCCGCCCGCTCCCTCTCCCGCCTCGCGCCGGTACCACTGGGCCCACTCTACGGTGTCAGAACGTCTCAGCTGATCCCACTCTACCGGTACCAGCGCGTGCCAGTACCTGTGGCCCGGTACCAGCGCCATCCCGCTGTACTTGTCCGCTACAAGAGTCTCTCCCCTGGGCGTGCTGCCTGGTAATAGCGCCTGCTTGCTTAGCCGACTCGCCTGGTACCTGCGCCTTTCCGATTAACCTGCTCGGTACCAGCGCCTGCCCGCTGTGTCCACTTGCCTGGTGCCAGCGCCTTCCCGGTCGATCCGCCTGGTACCAGCGCCTACCCGCTAAGAACATCTGGCCGGTACCAGCTTCTGCCTGGTACCGACGTCTGCCTGGTACCAGCCCTGCCTGCTGCGTTCACCCGGCCCGTACCAGCGCACCCTCCCGGCTGGACCCGCCCGCCCGGTACCAGCGGCGGTGAGGCAGAGCGTGAGTCAGCAGTGTGGCGCACACCTGATCCCGCTAAGTGCTTAATGTGCGCACAGTGCGCACCGCACAGTGCGCACCGGGGCCCACCAGGCCCGCCGGGCACCAGCGGCGACACCTCAGTGAACCCCGGATATGTCAACAAGCGTAGAGCTCACCCACATGCAGGTCAGCCACAGCTAGACGGGCCCTGCGCACCAACTAATCGCCGCAGACGTGGTCAGTGCAGTGTTATTGGGACGGCGTCATGTGGGGTGTAATCAGTGTAGTGTTAGTAAGACAACACTGTTTGTGGCTTAGTCAGTGCAGTGTTAGTGATATGCACTGTGGCGGAGTGGTTAGAGTGTGTGACTTTTTTCTAGGTCGGACTCCTAATCTGAAGGTTGGTGGTTTGATTGCCCGTGCATCACACTGATTGAACCTGAGGGATCTCCGTACAGTACCCAGTCAGTCCCCATGTAGTTCACAGTCACACATAGTCCCCATGTAGTTAGCTACACACAGTCTCCACATAGGCGTCCACATACAGAACCCACACAGTGAGAAGCAGGGCCTACACATCCCCACGTAATCTACACCCCACACAGTCCCCACACAGTCCCCACATGGAGCTCACCCAGGAAGAAGTAGGGCCTACACATCCCCACATAGTCTACACCCCAGACAGTCCACCCACAGTCCCCACATGGAGCTCATCCAGGGAGAAGTTAGGGCCTACAAATCCCCACGTAGTCTACACCCCACACAGTCAACAGACGGTCCCTACATGGAGATCATCCAGGGAGAAGTAGGGCCTACACATCCCAACGTAGTCTACACCCCACACAGTCCACACACAGTCCACACACAGTCCCAACCTGGAGATCATCCAGGGAGAAATAGGGCCTACACATCCCCACATTGTCTACACCCCACACAGTCCACACACGGTCCCTACATAGAGATCATCCAGGGAGAAGTAGGGCCTACACATCCCCACGTAGTCTACACCCCACACAGTACACACACAGTCCACACACATTCCCCACATGGAGAGCATCCAGGGAGAAGTAGGGCCTACACATCCCAACGTAGTCTACACCCCACACAGTCCACACACAGTCCACACACAGTCCCCAAATGGAGAGCATCCAGGGAGAAGTAGGGCCTACACATCCCCATGTAGTCTACACCCCCACACAGTCCACACACAGTCCCCACATGGAGCTCATCCAGGGAGAAGTTAGGGCCTACACATCCCCACGTAATCTACACCCCACACAGTCCACACACGGTCCCTACATGGAGATCATCCAGGGAGAAGTCGAGCCTACACATCCCAACGTAGTCTACACTCCACACAGTCCACACACGGTCCCTACATAGAGATCATCCAGGGAGAAGTAGGGCCTACACATCCCCACATAGTCTACGCCCCAAACAGTCCACACACGGTCCCTACATGGAGATCATTCAGGGAGAAGTAGAGCCTACACATCCCCACGTAGTCTGCACCCCACACAGTCCACACACAGTCCACACACAGTCCCCACATGGAGATCATCCAGGGAGAAGTAGGGCCTACACATCCCCACGTAGTCTACAACCCACACAGTCCACACACAGTCCACACACAGTCCCCACATGGAGATCATCCAGGGAGAAGTAGGGCCTACACATCCCCACGTAGTCTACAACCCACACAGTCCACACACAGTCCACACACAGTCCACACACAGTCCCCACATGGAGATCATCCAGGGAGAAGTAGGGCCTACACATCCCCACGTAGTCTACAACCCACACAGTCCACACACAGTGCACACACAGTCCCCACATGGAGATCATCCAGGGAGAAGTAGGGCCTACACATCCCCACGTAGTCTACAACCCACACAGTCCACACACAGTCCACACACAGTCCACACATGGAGATCATCCAGTGAGAAGTAGGGCCTACACATCCCCACGTAGTCTACAACCCACACAGTCCACACACCGTCCACACACAGTCCACACATGGAGATCATCCAGGGAGAAGTAGGGCCTACACATCCCCACGTAGTCTACAACCCACACAGTCCACACACAGTCCACACACAGTCCACACATGGAGATCATCCAGGGAGAAGTAGGGCCTACACATCCCCACGTAGTCTACAACCCACACAGTCCACACACCGTCCACACACAGTCACACATGGAGATCATCCAGGGAGAAGTAGGGCCTACACATCCCCACGTAGTCTACAACCCACACAGTCCACACACAGTCCACACACAGTCCCCACATGGAGATCATCCAGGGAGAAGTAGGGCCTACACATCCCCACGTAGTCTACAACCCACACAGTCCACACACAGTCCCCACATGGAGATCATCCAGGGAGAAGTAGGGCCTACACATCCCCACGTAGTCTACAACCCACACAGTCCACACACAGTCCACACACAGTCCCCACATGGAGATCATCCAGGGAGAAGTAGGGCATACACATCCCCACGTAGTCTACAACCCACACAGTCCACACACAGTCCACACACAGTCCACACACAGTCCCCACATGGAGATCATCCAGGGAGAAGTAGGGCCGAATAGGGCCGACACATCCCCACGTAGTCTAACGCGTCATAGTCGCCAAATGGAGCCCCCCCCCCCCCCCCCACAGTGGGAAGCAGGGCCTATACATCCTCATGTAGTCTACACCCCCACACAGTCCTCACAAGGTCCCCACACAGTCCCCACACAGTCCCCACAAGGTCCCCACACAGTGAGAAGGAGGGTCTACATCACACAGTCCCCATACAGAGCCCCACAGTGACAACCAGGGCCTGTACTATCCCCGTGTAGTCGGCATGCTGTGTGTGGCCAGGTGATCCACACACGCCCCTCACCAACACACGACAATGGCCGCCCGAGCCCGAGTCCATTCAGTCCCTGTCCTCTGCTGGTTCAGTCCCCCCCCCCCCACATCTCACCCCGCCACCATCATCATCCTGTGCGCTTTGATGCCCCCCCCCACACACCCCTACCAGCATTAGAAGCCCTTGCACATACTGTATTCTGAGCAGTTCGCAGAAACAACTCGAGTTGATCACTTCGCACGGAATTTAAAGCTGCATAGTCCGATGAAAGCATCAGCTTTTCAAAATCTAAACGCGTACCTAGATTACACATCAATCTTTGCTATTGGCACAGTTATCAAACATAGAAGGGGGTAGTGAATCAATTTAATAGAACATGCTATATAATTTAATAGAACATGTTACTAGTGAAGCCTATGGTGTCATTATTTTAACAGGCTTGTCAAATTTAATGTGGCATGTTTTCACGTGAAACATCCCCAAAGTTAGCAATTTAAAATAATAGACTTAAAACTTAAATAAAGTTGATTTTAATGGTCGATCTAATGTATTTATCTTAGAAAATGGCAGAAACTCAAAACCATCGGACTATGCAACATTTGACGCACGCCTTTCCTGGTGGAACCGAGATAAGGATTGGTCAGATTGGATGACCCACTTACTTGTTGGCTGGGAACTGGGACGCCAGATAGCCACCGGGTATCTGGGTGACGATGTAACCCCAAAAGAAACTGCTGTCCACCAAACCAATGGTGCCAGGGGCCCAGTCGAATTCAGCACTCTGCAAGAACAACGAGCCATAAGGGTTAAGACGAGAAGGTCAAAGCCAAGGTCACATGCAAGGTCAAGCCAAGGTTAAAACAAAATTAAAGCAAGGTTGAAGCAGAATCAGCAAAATGGCTGGTTTAGTGCATAATCAATCTGATTGGTAACATGCTACTTTGGTTGTTTATTGGGGCTTTACACCCTAACAGCATCAACGGTGAAATCAATTTCGGGTAGCGACTTGTGACAATGTGTATTTGTGACTGCTTTATAAATGCGTAACACTCTGGGAGGCCGTGTTGCCAGTACTATGACCCGTTGTCAAACTCATTATCCTGTCACATTATCCTGATACTGACTGAACCAGTCCTTATTCTATCCTAGTAATGCCGAGCACCACGTAAGACGGCGACTGGTGTCAGTTTTGTACGTGTCAGGTTTCACTTGGCCGGGGAAATTATCACCACGGTCGGGTTAGTCGAGTAATCGGGAGGCCATCTCGTCTGGCGTCGGTCCCGTCCTGATATGACCTCAGGTGTTGCCAGGACGTAAAACTCCAACAACCAACCGTCTGGTGTCGGTAACAGGTAGGTAAAGGCTACTGCCTAGTAAACCTGACGAGCAACAGGATGGATCCGTGCATAGTGAAACAGACAGGGCTACAGCAGAGTAAACCTTGTCAGAAAGTGGGACCTCACCAGTGTCAACTTGGTCAGACAGTGTTACTACTAGTACTACCTAGTAAATAAACCTAGTCAGAAAGTGGGACCTCACCAGTGTCAACTAGGTCAGACAGTGTTACTACTAGTACTACCTAGTAAATAAACCTAGTCAGAAAGTGGGACCTCACCAGTGTCACCTTGGTCAGACAGTGTTACTACTAGTACTACCTAGTAAATAAACCTAGTCAGAAAGTGGGACCTCACCAGTGTCACCTTCGTGAGACAGTGTTACACATACTACCTATAAAAAACCTATCAGAAAGTGGGAGCTCACCATGTCACTTGGTCAGAGAGTGTTACTACTAGTACTACTAAAATAAACCTAGTCAAAAGTGGGAGCACCAGTGTCCTTGTGAGACAGTATTACTACTAGTACTACCTAGTAAATAAACCTAGTCAGAAAGTGGGAGCTCACCAGTGTCAACTTGGTCAGACAGTATTACTACTAGTACTACCTAGTAAATAAACCTAGTCAGAAAGTGGGACCTCACCAGTGAAAACTTGGTCAGACAGTGTTACTACTAGTACTACCTAGTAAATAAACCTAGTCAGAAAGTGGGAGCTCTGCAGTGTCAACTTGGTCAGAGAGTGTTACTACTAGTACTACCTAGTAAATAAACCTAGTCAGGAAGTGGGACCTCACCAGTGTCAACTTGGTCAGACAGTGTTACTACTAGTACTACCTAGTAAATAAACCTAGTCAGAAAGTGGGACCTCACCAGTGTCAACTTGGTCAGAGAGTGTTACTACTGGTACTACCTAGTAAATAAACCTAGTCAGAAAGTGGGAGCTCACCAGTGTCAACTAGGTCAGAGAGTGTTACTACTAGTACTACCTAGTAAATAAACCTAGTCAGAAAGTGGGACCTCACCAGTGTCAACTTGTTCAGACAGTGTTACTAGTAGTACTACCTAGTAAATAATCCTAGTCAGAAAGTGGGAGCTCACCAGTGTCAACTGTCAGACAGTGTACTACAGACTACCTAGAAAAACCACAAAACCACCCAACCAAAACACAAAACCAAAAAAACCACAAAAACCACCAACAGGTCAGACAGTGTTACTACTAGTACTACCTAGTAAATAACCTAGTCAGAAAGTGGGAGCTCACCAGTGTCAACTTGGTCAGACAGTGTTACTACTAGTACCACATAGTAAATAAACCTAGTCAGAAAGTGGGACCTCACCAGTGTCAACTTGGTCAGACAGTGTTACTACTAGTACTACCTAGTAAATAAACCTAGTCAGAAAGTGGGACCTCACCAGTGTCAACTTGGTCAGACAGTGTTACTACTAGTACTACCTAGTAAATAAACCTAGTCAGAAAGTGGGACCCACCACAACCACAACAACCAAAACAACTACTAGTACCACACCTAGTCAGAAAGTGGGAGCTCACCAGCATCAACTTGGTCAGACAGTGTTACTACTAGTCCTATGTAGTAAATAAACCTTGTCAGAAAGTGGGACCTCACCAGAGTCAACTTGGTCAGACAGTGTTACTACTAGTACTACCTAGTAAATAAACCTAGTCAGAAAGTGGGACCTCACCAGTGTCAACTTGGTCAGACTGTGTTACTACTAGTACTACCTAGTAAAAAACCTAGTCAGAAAGTGGGACCTCACCACTGTCAACTAGGTCAGACAGTGTTACTACTAGTACTACCTAGTAAATAAACCTAGTCAGAAAGTGGGACCTCACCAGTGTCAACTTGGTCAGACAGTGTTACTACTAGTACTACCTAGTAAATAAACCTAGTCAGAAAGTGGGACCTCACCAGTGTCAACTTGGTCAGACAGTGTTACTACTAGTACCACATAGTAAATAAATCTAGTCAGAAAGTGGGGCCTCACCAGTGTCAACTTGGTCAGAGAGTGTTACTACTAGTACTACCTAGTAAATAAACCTAGTCAGAAAGTGGGAGCTCACCAGTGTCAACTTGGTCAGACAGTATTACTACTAGTACTATCTAGTAAATAAACCTAGTCAGAAAGTGGGAGCTCACCAGTGTCAACTTGGTCAGACAGTGTTACTACTAGTACTACCTAGTAAATAAACCTAGTCAGAAAGTGGGAGCTCACCAGTGTCAACTTGGTCAGACAGTGTTACTACTAGTACCACATAGTAAATAAACCTAGTCAGAAAGTGGGACCTCACCAGTGTCAACTTGGTCAGACAGTGTTACTACTAGTACTACCTAGTAAATAAACCTAGTCAGAAAGTGGGACCTCACCAGTGTCAACTTGGTCAGACAGTGTTACTACTAGTACTACCTAGTAAATAAACCTAGTCAGAAAGTGGGACCTCACCAGTGTCAACTTGGTCAGACAGTGTTACTACTAGTACTACCTAGTAAATAAACCTAGTCAGAAAGTGGGACCTCACTAGTGTCAACTTGGTCAGACAGTGTTACTACTAGTACCACATAGTAAATAAACCTAGTCAGAAAGTGGGAGCTCACCAGTGTCAACTTGGTCAGACAGTGTTACTACTAGTACTACCTAGTAAATAAACCTATTCAGAAAGTGGGACCTCACCAGTGTCAACTTGGTCAGACAGTGTTACTACTAGTACTACCTAGTAAATAAACCTAGTCAGAAAGTGGGAGCTCACCAGTGTCAACTAGGTCAGACAGTGTTACTACTAGTACTATCTAGTAAATGAACCTAGTCAGAAAGTGGGACCTCACCAGTGTCAACTTGCTCAGAGAGTGTTACTACTAGTCCTACATAGTAAATAAACCTGGTCAGAAAGGGGGACCTCACCAGTGTCAACTTGGTCAGACAGTGTCACTACTAGTACTACCTAATAAATAAACCTAGTCAGAAAGTGGGACCTCACCAGTGTCAACTTGGTCAGACAGTGTTACTACTAGTATTACCTAGTAAATAAACCTAGTCAGAAAGTGGGAGCTCACCAGTGTCAACTTGGTCAGAGAGTATTACTACTAGTACTACCTAGTAAATAAACCTAGTCAGAAAGTGGGACCTCACCAGTGACAACTTGGTCAGACAGTGTTACTACTAGTACTACCTAGTAAATAAACCTAGTCAGAAAGTGGGAGCTCTGCTGTGTCAACTTGGTCAGAGAGTGTTACTACTAGTACTACCTAGTAAATAAACCTAGTCAGAAAGTGGGACCTCACCAGTGTCAACTTGGTCAGACAGTGTTACTACTAGTACTACCTAGTAAATAAACCTAGTCAGAAAGTGGGATGTCACCAGTGTCAACTTGGTCAGAGAGTGTTACTACTGGTACTACCTAGTAAATAAACCTAGTCAGAAAGTGGGAACTCACCAGTGTCAACTAGGTCAGAGAGTGTTACTACTAGTACTACCTAGTAAATAAAGCTAGTCAGAAAGTGGGACCTCACCAGTGTCAACTTGTTCAGACAGTGTTACTAGTAGTACTACCTAGTAAATAATCCTAGTCAGAAAGTGGGAGCTCACCAGTGTCAACATGGTCAGACAGTGTTACTACTAGTACTACCTAGTAGATAAACCTAGTCAGAAAGTGGGAGCTCACCAGTGTCAACTTGGTCAGAGAGTGTTACTACTAGTACTACCTAGGAAATAAATCTAGTCAGAAAGTGGGAGCTCACCAGTGTCAACTTGGTCAGACAGTGTTACTACTAGTCCTACATAGTAAATAAACCTCGTCAGAAAGGGGGGCCTCACCAGTGTCAACTTTGTCAGACAGTGTTACTACTAGTACTACCTAGTAAATAAACCTAGTCAGAAAGTGGGACCTCACCAGTGTCAACGTGGTCAGACAGTGTTACTACTAGTACTACCTAGTAAATAAACCTAGTCAGAAAGTGGGACCTCACCAGTGTCAACTGGTAGACAGTGTTACTACTAGAACTACCTAGTAAATAAACTAGTCAGAAAGTGGGACCTCACCAGTGTCAACTTGGTCAGACAGTGTTACTACTAGTACCACATAGTAAATAAACCTAGTCAGAAAGTGGGAGCTCACCAGTGTCAACTTGGTCAGACAGTGTTACTACTAGTACTACCTAGTAAATAAACCTAGTCAGAAAGTGGGACCTCACCAGTGTCAACTTGGTCAGACAGTGTTACTACTAGTACTACCTAGTAAATAAACCTAGTCAGAAAGTGGGACCTCACCAGTGTCAACTTGGTCAGAGAGTGTTACTACTAGTACTACCTAGTAAATAAACCTAGTCAGAAAGTGGGACCTCACCACTGTCAACTAGGTCAGACAGTGTTACTACTAGTACTATCTAGTAAATAAACCTAGTCAGAAAGTGGGAGCTCACCAGTGTCAACTTGGTCAGACATTATTATACTAGTACTACCTAGTAAATAAACCTAGTCAGAAAGTGGGACCTCACCAGTGTCAACTTGGTCAGACAGTGTTACTACTAGTACTACCTAGTAAATAAACCTAGTCAGAAAGTGGGAGCTCACCAGTGTCAACTTGGTCAGAGAGTGTTACTACTAGTACTACCTAGTAAATAAACCTAGTCAGAAAGTGGGACCTCACCAGTGTCAACTTGGTCAGACAGTGTTACTACTAGTACTACCTAGTAAATAAACCTAGTCAGAAAGTGGGAGCTCACCAGTGTCAACTTGGTCAGAGAGTGTTACTACTAGTACTACCTAGTAAATAAACCTAGTCAGAAAGTGGGAGCTCACCAGTGTCAACTAGGTCAGACAGTGTTACTACTAGTACTACCTAGTAAATGAACCTAGTCAGAAAGTGGGACCTCACCAGTGTCAACTTGGTCAGAGAGTGTTACTACTAGTACCACAAAGTAAATAAACCTAGTCAGAAAGTGGGAGCTCACCGGTGTCAACTTGCTCAGACAGTGTTACTACTAGTACTACCTAGTAAATAAACTTAGTCAGAAAGTGGGACCTCACCATTGTCAACTTGGTTAGACAGTGTTACTACTAGTACTACCTACTAAATAAACCTAGTCAGAAAGTGGGACCTCACAAGTGTCAACTTGGTCAGACAGTGTTACTACTAGTACTACCTAGTAAATAAACCTAATCAGAAAGTGGGACCTCACCAGTGTCAACTAGGTCAGACAGTGTTACTACTAGTACTACCTAGTAAATAAACCTAGTCAGAAAGTGGGAGCTCACCAGTGTCAACTTGGTCAGACAGTGTTACTACTAGTACTACCTAGTAAATATACCTAGTCAGAAAGTGGGACCTCACCAGTGTCAACTTGGTCAGACAGTGTTCCTACTAGTACCATATAGTAAATAAACCTAGTCAGAAAGAGGGACCTCACCAGTGTCAACTTGGTCAGACAGTGTTACTACTAGTACCACATAGTAAATAAACCTAGTCAGAAAGTAGGACCTCACCAGTGTCAACTTCGTCAGACAGTGTTACTACTAGTTCCACATAGTAAATAAACGTAATCAGAAAGTGGGACCTCACGAGCATCAACTTGGTCAGACAGTGTTAATACTACTACCACATAGTAAATAAACCTAGTCAGAAAGTGGGACCTCAACAGTGTCAACTAGGTCAGACAGTGTTACTACTAGTACTACCTAGTAAATAAACCTAGTCAGAAAGTGGGACCTCACCAGTGTCAACCTGGTCAGACAGTGTTACTACTAGTACTACCTAGTAAATAAACCTAGTCGGAAAGTGGGACCTCCCCAGTGTCAACTTGGTCAGACGGTGTTACTACTAGTACCACATAGTAAATAAACCTAGTCAGAAAGTGGGAGCTCACCAGTGTCAACTTGGTCAGACAGTGTTACTACTAGTACTACCTAGTAAATAAACCTAGTCAGAAAGTGGGAGCTCACTAGTGTCAACTTGGTCAGAGAGTGTTACTACTAGTATTACGTAGTAAATAAACCTACAAAAACCTCACCAGTGTCAACTTGGTCAGACAGTGTTACTACTAGTACTACCTAGTAAATAAACCTAGTCAGAACGTGGGATCTCACCAGTGTCAACTTGGTCAGAGAGTGTTACTACTAGTACTATCTAGTAAATAAACCTAGTCAGAAAGTGGGAGCTCACCAGTGTCAACTAGCTCAGACAGTGTTACTACTAGTACTACCTAGTAAATAAACCGAGTCAGAAAGTGGGACCTCTCCAGTGTCAACTTGGTCAGACAGTGTTACTACTAGTACTACCTAGTAAATAAACCTAGTCAGAAAGTGGGAGCTCACCAGTGTCAACTTGGTCAGACAGTGTTACTACTAGTACTACCTAGTAAATAAACCTAGTCAGAAAGTGGGAGCTCACCAGTGTCAAGGTCAGACAGTGTTACTACTAGTACTACCTAGTAAATAAACCTAGTCAGAAAGTGGGACCTCACCAGTGTCAACTTGGTCAGACAGTGTTACTACTAGTACTACCTAGTAAATAAACCTAGTCAGAAAGTGGGAGCTCACCAGTGTCAACTTGGTCAGACAGTGTTACTACTAGTACTACCTAGTAAATAAACCTAGTCAGAAAGTGGGACCTCACAGTGTCAACTTGGTCAGACAGTGTTACTACTAGTACTACCTAGTAAATAAACCTAGTCAGAAAGTGGGAGCTCACCAGTGTCAACTTGGTCAGACAGTGTTACTACTAGTACTACCTAGTAAATAAACCTAGTCAGAAAGTGGGAGCTCACCAGTGTCAACTTGCTCAGACAGTATTACTACTAGTACTACCTAGTAAATAAACCTAGTCAGAAAGTGGGACCTCACCAGTGTCAACTTGGTCAGACAGTGTTACTACTAGTACTACCTAGTAAATAAACCTAGTCAGAAAGTGGGACCTCACGAGTATCAACTTGGTCAGACAGTATTACTACTAGTACTACCTAGTAAATAAACCTAGTCAGAAAGTGGGAGCTCACCAGTGTCAACTTGGTCAGAGAGTATTACTACTAGTACTACCTAGTAAATAAGCCTAGTCAGAAGGTGGGAGCTCACCAGTGTCAACTTGATCAGACAGTATTACTACTTGTACTACCTAGTAAATAAACCTAGTCAGAAAGTGGGACCTCACCAGTGTCAACTTGGTCAGACAGTCTTACTACTAGTACTACCTAGTAAATAAACCTAGTCAGAAAGTGGGACCTCACCAGTGTCAACTTGGTCAGACGGTGCTACTACTAGTCCTACCTAGTAAATAAACCTAGTTAGAAAGTGGGAGCTCACCAGTGTCAACTAGATCAGACAGTGTTGATACTAGTACTACCTAGTAAATGAACCTAGTCAGAAAGTGGGACCTCACCAGTGTCAACTTTGTCAGACAGTGTTACTACTAGTCCTACATAGTAAATAAACCTAGTCAGAAAGGGGGACCTCACCAGTGTCAACTTGGTCAGACAGTGTTACTACTAGTACTACCTAGTAAATAAACTTAGTCAGAAAGTGGGACCTCACCAGTGGCACCTTGGTCAGCCAGTGTTACTACTAGTACTACCTAGTAAATCAACCTAGTCAGAAAGTGGGACCTCACCAGTGTCAACTTGGTCAGACAGTGTTACTACTAGTACTACCTAGTAAATTAACCTAGTCAGAAAGAGGGAGCTAACCAGGGTCAACTTGGTCAGAAGGTGTTACTATCAGTTCTACGTAGTAAATAAACCTAGTCAGAAAGTGAGACCTCACCAGCATCAATTTGGTCAGACAGTGTTACTACTAGTCCTACATAGTAAATAAACCTAGTCAGAAAGTGGGAGCTCACCAGCATCAACTTGGTCAGACAGTGCTACTACTAGTCCTACATAGTAAATAAACCTAGTCAGAAAGTGGGACCTCACCAGTGTCAACTTGGTGAGACGCTGTTACTACTAGTACTACCTAGTAAATAAACCTAGTCAGAAAGTGGGAAGCTCACCAGAGTCAACTTGGTCAGACAGTGCTACTACTACTCCTACATAGTAAATAAACCTAGTCAGAAAGTGGGAGCTCACGAACGTCAACTCGGTCAGACAGTGTTACTACTAGTACCACATAGTAAATAAACCTAGTCAGAAAGTGGGACCTCACCAACATCAACTAGGTCAGACAGTGTTACTCCTAGTACTACCTAGTAAATAAACCTAGTCAGAAAGTGGGAGCTCACCAACATCAACTTGGTCAGACGGTGTTACTACTAGTACTACATAGTAAATAAACCTAGTCAGAAAGTGGGACCTCACCAATGTCAATTTGGTCAGACAGTGTTACTACGAGTACTACCTAGTAAATAAACCTAGTCAGAAAGTGGGACCTCACCGGCATCAACTTGGTCAGACAGTGTTACTACTAGTATTACATAGTCAGAAAGTGGGAGCTCACCAGGGTAAACTTGGTCAGAAAGTATTACTACCAGTACTACATAGTAAATAAACCTAGCCAGAAAGTGGGACCTCACCAGAGTCAACTTGGTCAGACAGTGTTACTACTAGTACTACGTAGTAAATAAACCTAGTCAGAACGTGGGACCTTACCAATGTCAACTTGGTCAGACAGTGTTACTACTAGTACTACCTAGTAAATAAACCTAGTCAGAAAGTGGGAGCTCACCAGCATCAACTTGGTCAGACAGTGTTACTACTAGTCCTATGTAGTAAATAAACCTAGTCAGAAAGTGGGGCCTCACCAGAGTCAACTTGGTCAGACAGTGTTACTACTAGTACTACCTAGTAAATAAACCAAGTCAGAAAGTGGGACCTCACCAATGTCAACTTGGTCAGACAGTGTTACTACTAGTACTACGTTACAGTGTTACCACTACATGGTACCTAAACCTGGTTAGAAAGATGCAGCTTTCAACAAAGTACAAGTTGTCAGCGACAAAGTTATAACCGACAGGCTATCAATATAATATTATCTTAAGGAAAAGGCTTGTCTCCACCCATATAGCCTTAGGGCAGCACCTTTCCCTTGTGCTGATCTTTGCTAACTCATTTTGAGGCGGCCTGCTAAGTAATTGATGGTCGTGCCATGAAAGTGCAGTGATATCGCAAGAGTTATGGGATATATTCGGATCTCACGAAGGTCTTTGCAGCTTAAGGCCACCAGATATCATAACTAAGTTCTATTATATCCTTGATTTTTTGCCCCTGTGTGTGCAGAACATTCACTCATGCTCCCCTTGTGTGGACACAACCTTCACGCATGCTGCCCCTGTGTGCACAATACCTTCACTCATGCTGCCCTTGTGTGCATACAACCTTCACTCATGCTCCCCCTGTGTGCACAGTACCATCACTCATACTCCCCCTGTGTGTACAACCTTCACAGATGCTCCCCTTTATGTACACAAGCTTCACTCATGCTGCCTCTGTGTGCATACAACTTTCACTCATGTTATCTCTGTGTGCACCACCATCACTCATGCTCCCTCTGTGTGCACAGTACCATCACTCATGCTCCCCCCGTGTGCACACGCTTCAATCATGCTCCCCTTTCTGTACACAAGCTTCACTGATGGTGCACACAACCTTCACTCATGTTATCCCTGTGTGCACCACCTTCACCCATGCTGCTACTGTGTGTACATAACCTTCACTCATGTTGCCCCTGTGTGCACCGAACCTTCACTGATGTTACCGCTGTATGTACAGAACCTTCACTCGTGCTGCCCCTGTGTGCATACAACCTTCACTTATGTTATCCCTGCATACATAACCTTCACTCATGCTGCCCCTGTGTGTACACAACCTTCACTCATCCTGCCCCTGTATACACAGTACCAGCACTCATGCTCCGCTTTGGTTACACAACCTTCACTCATCCTGCCCCTCTGCGTACACCACCTTCACCCATGTTATCCATATATGCACCACCTCCATTCATGCTGCTACTGTGCATACACAACCTTCACTTATGATTAACCGGTTTTCAGGTCACTGAAGCCTTCGTCTCATGGGCAGCCCAGGCAGGGGCACTTCGCGCGTATTTTTGGATCTCGTGAGATCTCGTGCGCACCTCACGTGACCTCTGATGAGACGTCCATAATTCATGCTGACCACCTTTGATTCTGAGCTGCCAGCTCCCCCCGCGCCCCCGGGCCCCCGCGGCCCCCCGCCCCCCCCCCCCCCCCCCCCCCCCGCCCTGTCTCACTACCTCCTCGCCGACTACAAGCACCTCGCTCTATCCGGGCCGTCTCCGTTACCGGGCTCCGACTAAGTTCCTGCCGAACACAAGTGCCGCGGTGCATTGTGGATGGCGGCAGGGGGACGGGGGTTGGGAGGGGGAGGCTCCTCGGGCCGGGCACGTGCTAAAACGTCCGGGTGGGCCGCCCGCCCGCACGCCCGCCTCGGACGGTGTCTGGGCCGGAAATGTGCCGGTGCGCACGCCTGTCAGGAGGGGGCGTTACCGCGCCTGCGCGCCCGGAAATGAAGATTTGCGGCGACGCCCTCTGGTGCGGCTAGATGGCACTAATCTGACGTCTTGATGAAGAGTGATGAAGTTCGAGATGTGGGGGTGTCGAGCGGGGGAGGAGCGGGGACGGGGAGTGTCGAGGGTGGTGGTGAGGGTGGTGGTTGGGTGGGGGTAAGGTGGGATGGGCGAGAATCGCCGAGACGGTGCGAGATGTGATCTAATGTGATTTCACCGTGGCCGCCCCGGCTAAGGCGACCGCGCCAAAGCGGCGCGGAAATATATATCCCCCCCCCACCGCTCTCGGACGCTGGATGCGCGCGTATGGCGCAACCGGAAGTTGGGACCGCCGCGCTCGGGACGCGCACAGCTTGGACGCGCTTCTGACCTAGCGCGATAGTCACATTTCTCCTTGGTTGTCCATCGGTGGCGACGATGACAGTAACTCATCATTTGTTGTGAACTCGTCGATGACTGATGAGTCCAATTTGTGCTAGGAATGTGTGGTGGCATGTTGGACATGTGTATGTAGCTGCTGTTAGAGAGTCTGGTAGATGAAGGAGACGATCTTTTCTCTGCTGATGCTTTTGTTTGCTTGAGATATATACACAAAGATAATGGTTGCTGCCCCCCTCCCCCCACCCCCCTGCATATGCCCTGACTCTGGTGACAAACAGCCTGGGGTTGGGAAGGGTCTTCCCCAATGGCCGGCTGAGTGAGACCAGGTTTGCTGATTTACTTCACTTATATCGGCTTGTATTTTAAGTGGCGCATACGGCTCGTGAGAATCGATATCTTCTAATAAAGAAAAAGCACTTAACGTCAAGCCTGGTGGGTGTGGGTGTGGGTGTGGGTGTGGGTGTGGGTGTGGGTGCGGGTGCGGGTGCGGGTGCGGGTGCGGACGGGTGCGGGTGCGGTGCGGGTGCGGGTGTGGTGTGGGTGTGGGTGTGGGGTTGTGGGTGTGGGTGTGGTGTGGGTGTGGGGTGGGTTGTGGGTGCGGGTGTTGGGTGTGGTGGGGTGCGCGTGCGGGTGCGGGTGCGGGGTGAGGGTGCGGGTGTGGGTGTGGGTGTGGGTGTGGTGCGGTGTGGGTGTGGGTGCGGGTGTGGGTGCGCGTGCGGGTGCGTGGGTGTGGGTGCTGGGTGCGGGTGCGGGTGCGGTGTGGGTGTGGGTTGTGGGTGTGGGTGTGGGTGTGATGTGGTGTGGGTGTGGGTGTGGGGTGTGGGTGTGGGTGTGTGTGTGGGGGGGTGTGGTGTGGGTGTGGGTGAGGGTGTGGGTGTGGGTGTGGGTGGGGTGTGGGTGTGGGTGCGGGTGCGGGTGAGGGTGCGGGTGCGGATGCGGGTGCGGGTGCGGGTGTGGGTGTGGGTGTGGGTGTGGGTGTGGGTGTGGGTGTGGGTGTGCGTGTGCGTGTGCGTGTGCGTGTGGGTGTGGGTGTGCGTGTGCGTGTGCGTGTGCGTGTGGGTGTGGGTGTGGTGAAGAGCAGTCGGGTATGCAAAGTGTATGAGGGTGGTTGGGGGCGGGGGGTAGTGCGTACAGGTGGGCGCACAAAGGTGGGGCAGTTAAATAAATATGGGGAATAAAAATGTAAAATAAAAAGGCGACTGTTTTGTGTGAAGACACATGAGAAGGGTGAAGACACATGGGAAGTGTGAAGACACATGGGAAGTGTGAAGACACATGGGAAGTGTGAAAACAGATGGGAAGTGTAAAGACACAGGGGAAGTGTGAAGACACATGGAAGTGTGAAGACACATTGGAAGTGTGAAGACACATGGGAAGTGTGAAGACACATGGAACTGTGAAGACACATGGGAAGTGTGAAGACACATAGGAAGTGAAAAGACACATGGGAAGTGTGAAGACACATTGGAAGTGTGAAGACAGATAGGAAGTGTGAAGACACATGGAAGTGTGAAGACACATGGGAAGTGTGAAGACACATGAGATGCCTGAGACATATGACAAGCAAGAAGATACATGAGAAGCATGAAGGTACATGGGAAGTGTGAAGACACACGAGAAATGTGAATCCACATGAGTAGTGTTTAGATACATGGGAAGTGTGAAGACACATGGGAGGCATGACAACAAAGTCCATGGAAATTGTAAAGACACGTGAGGTGTGTGAAAACCAATAACAATTTTGAAGACACATGAAATGTACGAAAACACAGATGTGTGAAGACCCATAGGAATTGTGAAGACACGTGAAATGTGCTAAAACACATTAAATGTGAGAAGATACAGGCGATGTGTGATGACACATGGAAAGTGCTAAAACACATGATAGTTGTAAAGACACGTGGTAATTGCAAAGACACGTGAGATGTGTGAAGTCATATGGGAGGCGCTAAGATACATATGAGACGTGTACACACATAACATCAGAACGGTGAAATTGTATGGAACACATCTTGCCTCCGCCCTACTTCATTGAACAGCACATGCTGCCATAGCAACATCCACTCTCCACCTCCCACTCTCACTCCCCACTCTCCAGTCTTCTCCCCACTGCCAATTCTTCTATTTCCATTCCACTTCTCTCGGCTCACTCTCCACTCTAATAATACACTCTCAACTCTACATGCCCACTCTCCACTCTCTGAACCACTCTCCACGCTCCATACCAATACTTCCCTCTCTCCCCACTCTCCACTCTCCCGATCCACTCTCCACTCTCCTTACACCCTACTCTCCCTGCCCACTCTCCAATCTCCATGCGCTACTGTTCCTCCCCACTCTGCACTCACCATCTGCATTCTCCATCCCCATTTTCCAATCTCCACTCTCCCTTCTCACTCTCCATCTCCACTCTCCACTATTACGCTCAACTCTCCGTCCCCATTCTCCAATCTTCACTATCCCTCTCTACACCCCGCTCTCCCTCTACACACTCCACGTTTCCTCTCCATTCTCACTCCCCACTCTCCACTCCCCACTCTCCACTCCCAACTCTCCACTCTCCGTCTGCACTATGCGTGTCCATTCTGCACCCTCTTTCTCCACTATATCTCCCTACTCTCCACTCTCCACTGTCCCTCTCCAATCTCCCTCCCCACTCATATTATATTTATTCTTCACTCTCCCCCCCTACTCTCCACTCTCCTGTCTCACTTTCTACTGTCCCTCTCCATTCTTCACCCCACTCTCCCTCCCCACCTTTCCACACTTCACTTTCCCTCTCCACTCTTTTCCAACTCTCCCTCTCCACTCTTCCTCCCCACTCCCCACTCTCTCTTTCGCCTCTACGTCTCTACTCTCCACTGTCCACTGTCCCTCTCCATTCTTATTCCCTACTCTCCCTGCCCACTCCCCACTCTGCCTCCTCCATTCTTCTTCCCCACTCCCCACTCTCTCCCTCCACTCGGTCCCCCCTTCTCCGCTGTGACTTGGCTGTTCCCTGTCCATGTCGGTCCTCACCTTCCCACTCCCCCCCCCCCTCGTCGCCCCTCCGCTGTGACTTGGCTGTCCCCTGTCCGTGTCGGTCCTCACCTTCCCACTTCCCGGCCGTCGCCTGCCTCCGCCTCCCCTCACTGCTCTACTGAATCAGCCGCCCCACTCACGGCCAAAATCAAATTACGGCGACTATGGCGGAGCCCATTTTGCTAACTAGTACCACAAACATAAAAGTCAGAATGCAGAGTTCCATCGACCCACGCAGAATTTGTCTCGTGCACATGTGGGTGTGGGTGTAGTGTGACATACGTCCTGTAGGACACAGGATAGCGGCATTCAGTCAGATCTGGCGCAGAATTCAATCAGATCTGGCGCAATTCACAAATCTCGCACAGATCTCGTCCAGGACAATTCGCAGAGATATCACCAATATCACGCAGAACACACACATATATCGCCAAAATCTCATCCAGATCTCGCGGAAACTCATTTAGTTCTCATGCAGAACTCACACAGATCTCGCAAAGATCTTGTCCAGAGCTCGTACAGATCCCACGTATAACTCACGCAGATCTGGAGCAGATATCGCTCAGATCTCGTACAGATATCACACAGATACCACACAGAAGTTACATAGATCTCGGTCAGATCTTGTGCAGATCCCGCACAGATCCCACGCAGAAGTTACGCAGATCTCGTGCAGATCTGGTACAGATATCGTGCAGATCTCGCACAGATCCCACGCAGAACTCACGCAGATCTCGCGCAGATCTCTCCCAGATCTCGCGCAGTACTCGCACAAATCTCGTGCAAAGCTCGCCCAAATCTCACGCAGATCTCATGCAGATCTCACAGGAAGGTGCTCAGTGAACGCTGTGGTCTGCGCACACCGGGGCAGCCTCGTTTTCGTTGTGACACAGCAATCTGAACGGATACCTTCTTAGCAAAACGCGGCCGATGTGAAGTTGCTGCATGATTCATCAGCTGTGCAGTGTGAATAATGCATGGCACATTTTACCTCCATTATGAAGCTGCGGAGAGTTCCACTAACACTTCGGCGATTACCGAGCACCAACTACCTCCCGGGGAAGCAGCTTTAATGTGACACTGCAAGAATGTAGAGTTATCCACAACCGATGCATGCTGTGCACATGGACTCGGAGCTCGCCTTGAGGTGGGTCAGTCAGAGCGTCGGTGTCATTTGTGTTGAGCTAACCAATCAGTCATCTCTGCGCAATTTGCCTGGAGCGGTTAGTTTCTAACCCTGCCACCAGGCGGCGGGCGGTGGGCGGTGAAACAACTGGGGCCCTGTGTTTGTGAGACCTCTGACTGCACTGGGGCATGCCGGGAAGGGAGGTGGCGCTCAGACAGTTCAGTCACACACAAGCGGCTGCCGACATATTGCTGTGGTTAGAGGCAGGCGCGGGGACAGAGCCGCAGATGTGTCGACAGGGGCGGCGGGCGGCGGGCGGCGGGCGGCGGGCGGCGGGGTACAGGTTGACAGCCCGAGAGGACTGTGTCTGTGTTGTTTGCGTGTGTATGTGTGTGTTGTTTGTGTCTGTATGTGTTGTTTGTGTGTGCCTGTGTGCTTGTGTGTATTTGTGTATGTGTGTCTTTGTTTGCCTGCATGTGTCTGTGTTTGCGTGTGGATGTGTCCGTGCTCTTCAGGAAGTGTGTCTAAGTGTGCCTGTGAATGTATCTATTTTTATATGAGTATGTGTGTCTAAGTAGGTCATTGTGTGTACCCGTGTGTGTATGGGTATATATCACAATAATGCACACATATGTTATATTATATGTGTGCATAAGTGTGTATTTGCGAGTGAGAGCTGTATATCTGTGCGAGTGAGAGCTGACAAGGGGCCAAATGCCGGAGAGTGGGTAGAGCGTAGAGAGTAGGGCAGAGAGAGCGCCTGGTAGAAGTTAGTTCAAGCCGCTATCCTGTGTCCTACAGCGTATGAATATAAACATACCTAACTGCAACCGAAAACCAGCACAAAGCATCCCACAGTGCAACGCGCGAGACTCGAGCACCCTGGCTACCAGACGTTCAGACCTAGTTATGGCTAATTAGCATTCTTCCGCCATCCCCCCACCCTACCCCCGGAGAGCCACCCCCCCCCCCTCCCCAGCGGCGCCCGCCCTCTAGCGGTCCTTCGGGAAGCTCTCAGCCACAGGTGGCCCAACTCAATTTCACCACCTCAGGCCGTCGGCAGGTGGCTTGGGGGTCGGGCCGCCCTAACTCAACGACATTGACACAAATTGAACTCACTCCACCAGGCGGCCTCCCTTTTACGCCACCAGACGGCGCCAATTGCATTATTGCCACAAAAGGAAGCCGACCTTAGTACACACATTTGAGGAGGAAATATTTGCGCACTACGTCATCATTATGGCGATGAGCGCGGCGGTGAAACGGAAACTGTGAACAATGGATATGCGACCAGTGTGGTATTGTGAGGGCAGCCTGAGCAGGGAGCCCGTGTTGTGAGGGCGGCCTGAGCAGGGAGCCCATGTTGTGAGGGTGGCCTGAGCAGGGAGCCCGTGTTGTGAGGATGGCCTGAGCAGGGAGCCCGTGTTGTGAGGGCAGCCTGAGCAGGGAGCCTGTGTTGTGAGGGCGGCCTGAGCAGGGAGCCCGTGTTGTGAGGGTGGCCTGAGCAGGGAGCCCGTGTTGTGAGGACGGCCTGAGCAGGGAGCCCGTGTTGTGAGGGCGGCCTGAGCAGGGAGCCCGTGTTGTGAGGGTGGCCTGAGCAGGGAGCCCGTGTTGTGAGGGTGGCCTGAGCAGGGAGCCCATGTTGTGAGGGCAGCCTGAGCAGGGAGCCCGTGTTGTGAGGGCGGCCTGAGCAGGGAGCCCGTGTTGTGAGGGCGGCCTGAGCAGGGAGCCGTGTTGTGAGGGCGGCCTGAGCAGGGAGCCCGTGTTGTGAGGGCGGCCTGAGCAGGGAGGCTGTGTTGTGAGAGCGGCCTCAGCAGGGAGCCCGTGTTGTGAGGACGGCTCAATGACACCCTGTTTTGATGATGGCTCAATGGCACCATGTTGTGATGACGGCTCAGTGACACCATGTTGTGATGATGGCTCAATGACACCATTTGATGATGGCTCAATGACACCACATTGTGATGACGCTTAATGGCGCCATGTTTTGATGATGGCTCAGTGACACCATATGATGACGGCTCAATGACACGATGTTGTGATGACGGCTCAATGACACGATGTTGTGATGACGGCTCAATGACACCATGGTGTGCCGACGGCTCAATGCCACCATGTTGTGATGACAGCTCAATGGCCTCCCTGTTATGAGGACGGCCCAATGACCCGCTCCCCCTGCTGTGAGGCCGGCTTGAGATCTCCTAATCCTACTTCCGCTCAGAGCCCCCCAAAGCGAGGCCAGCAAGGCGTCCGTAGCGTTTCGCTTTTAGGCGGACACCCGCTCCCCATTATATTTGTCCGAGGATCCCGTGACAGGAAGTATGGCGCACAGAGGCGGCGCACTGCACGCCGGGATAAAGGCGCCAGTAGTGCGTCCCGTGACCGGACCAGGACGAGGCCGGCGGCGGGGGACGGGGTGGAGCCGGGGAAGTCGGAGGTGCGGCCGGGAGACGGGGCGGGAGGAGGGGGTGGGGCTGCGGGAGGAGGGGGTGGAGCCGGGCAGGGCGGCGGTGGAGCCGGGGAGCGGAGGGAATGGGGTGGGCGGAGGGGCTGGAACGGCGGGAGCAGGGGTAGAGCCGGGTGGCGGGGGCCGGGAGGAGAGACTAGGACGGCGGGAGGAGGGGGTGGAGCCGGTGGGCGGGGGCCGGGAGGAAGGTCTGGGACGGCCGGAGGATTATTGATTTGCTGAATATTGTCATCGGGAAATACGAGACGGGGGCATTCTACCCCACCCCATCCCCTCTCTCAGCGGGAAGACGAGCGCGGCTTGGAGTGGGAGAGGGTAAGGAGTGAAAGGAGGAGGGCGTGTGTGTGCGGGGGGGGGGGCGCCGGGAACCAGTCGCTTATGTTCTACATAATACAAATGTCCCACACAAGACGAGCCAAAGTCAGCACGGGGCGATGGTTTCAATAATGCTCTCTGGGTGTGGGTGTGTGGGTGTGTGGGTGTGTGGGTGTGTGGGTGTGTGGGTGTGTGGGTGTGTGTTGTGTGGTGTGTGTGTGTGTGGGTGTGTGGGTGTGTGGTGTGGGTGTGTGGTTGTGGGTGTGTGGGGTGTGGGTGGTGTGTGGGTGTGTGGGTGTGTGGGTGTGTGGTGTGTGGGTGTTGTGGGTGTGTGGGTGTGGGGTGTGTGGGTGTGCGCGTGTGGGTGTGTGGGTGTGGGTGCGTGTTGGTGTGTGTGTGTGGGGGTGTGGGTGTGGGTGTGTAGGTGTGTGGGGTGTGGGTGTGGGTGTGGGGTGTGTGGTGTGTGGGTGTGTGGGTGTGTGGGTGTGTGTGTGTGTGGGTGTGTGGGTGTGGGGTGTGTGGGTGTGTGTGTGTGGGTGTGTGTGCGTGGGTGTGTGGGTGTGTGGGTGGGTGTGTGGGTGTGTGTGGGTGTGTGTGGGTGTGTGTGGGTGTGTGTGGGTGTGTGTGGGTGTGTGGGTGTGTGGGTGTGTGGGTGTGTCTGGGTCTGTAGGTCTGTGGGTCTGTGGTTGTGTGGGTGTGGATGGTTTCTTGGTTGTTAGAGCTTTACGTCCTGGCAACAGCTAAGGTCATATCAGCACGGTTTAATAAACCCACTTAGACAGACACACAACTTGTAACAGTGCGCACTCACGGCGACTTTATAGTGCTGCCCCACTGGGACACCAGACCACTAGCACGATGATATCCCACTCACTCACATTATCTTGACACTGAGCCACCCAGTGTGTGGATGTGTTCGGCTATGTCGATGTGTGGCTGTGTGGTGGGTTTGTGTGTGTGTGGGGGGGGGTGTCTCTGTGTGTAGCTATTTGTTTGTGTCTGTGTGTCTAAGTGTGCTGCTGAGAGTGTGTAGTTGTGCGTCTGTCTAAGTGGGTTGCAAAGCGTGTGTGTCTAAGCTTAAATCTGTCTAGATGTGGATATGTGTGTGCATTGCAGAGTGTGTCTCTACGTGTGTATTTCGTGTGTCTAAATGTGTGCCTGGGTATTTTAGTGTATTGCTGAGTGTGTGTCTAGGTCAAAGTGTGTATGCACACCTACATATACATAGTTCTAAATGTTTGTCTGGGGGTCCAAGTTACTGACTGTGTTTATCTGTGTCGAAGTGTGTATTTATTTATAAAGCTATGTGTCTAAGTCCTTTCCTACCATTCTCTTCCCTGCCCTTTCCAGCCCTCTCCAGCCTTACCTTGGCTTTCCCTGGCTTTCCCTGGCTTTCCCTGGCTTTCCCTGCCTTTCCCTGCCCTTCCCTGCCATACCCTGCCCTTCCATGCCCTTCCATGACCTTCCCTGTCCTTCCCCGCCCTTGCCTGCCATTTCCAGCCCTTCATTGCCATTCCCTGCCCTTCCCTACTCTTCCATACCCTGCCCTTCCATACCCTGCCATTCGCTTTCTTGCCAGCAGCCCCTTCCCACTCCTGCTTGCTCATCCACGGCCCTGCGCAGCTCAGCCTCTGGTTCGCTTATTCACTACCTGCCCTTTCACATCCCTTCCCTGTCCACCTTACACTCCCTACCCCTGCCTCCTGCATGCACCTATTTCCAGTCCAAGTATCTATGTCTCTGGTCCCTGTCATTACGCCCTTCCGCTGCTCCCTGCGCCCCGCTCTCTGGCCCAACCCCTACTCCTGCCCCTCCCCTGCCCTCTGCCCCTGCTTCCTGCCCCTATCGCCCGTTGTCCCCCTCTACCAGCCCCTCCCCCTCCCCCTGTCCCCCTCTCTCTACCCCCTTCCCTCTGCCCCTTTCCCTTCCTACCCCCCTTTACCCTTCCCCGACCCCGCCCCCACCCTTGCCTCCTGCTATACATCC
>CM059193.1:50821377-50905050 GCA_030323885.1 Branchipolynoe longqiensis | reverse complement strand
CCTCTCCCGCCCTGGTCCCTTTATGGCCGGGTGAAGCTGCAGTGGAGCTGGTGAATGAAGGCGTCACCTGTCAGCACGCTGCCTCGTTCTGCGCCGTCACGCACTGCACTAACACTCGACCGTCGCCCGCCGCCTTCCAACCCACGCCACCACACTATGCTCGCTCGAGAAATCAGAACCAATGCACACCCGCATTAGACTGACAGAAAAGTGAAATGCATGATGGCCTCACATGGATCCGGCGCTCCGCAAGTGTTAACCCCCGGTTTCTGCTAGACCCCCCCCCCCCCCACCTACCCCGACTCCCCGCCCCTACACCGGAGGCGGGTCTCGCCGTCACGTGACCGCTGCTAAGTGGCTGCAGACTTCCGCAACCGATTGTGGTAATTACGTAAAGCGCCCCCTCTGACGTCACCGCGCATAACCATGGACGCGGCGCGTGTCAGTAACAAAACGCAGACCGAAAAAAAACACCCACATAAAAAGCGACGATTGCTAAACTACTCACCAACGGATACGATGCACGTAGCAAATCATCGACCGCGCAGGGCTGAAAGCGACGCGAGGTAAGGTGTCGATTGTTTAGTGGCACGGACCCCAAGGAGGGCGAGCGTCTGAAGGTTGCGTGCCGACCACTGGTCACGTGACTGCAGCATTAATCAATAGTTTGGTGGAATCCCGTGAGTAATGAGTTTGCAGGGGTGGGACAAGTCTTGTGCGCTCGGTAAAGCGCTTAGTTGACGATTGGGGGTGGAGGGGGTTGGAGGTGGGGGTGGGGGTGTGTGCAGGGGTACGGCCATAGAGCGCCATCAGCAAACTCCTATCAGTAATGCTTGACAATTTGTTACAACAGCGACGCCGATTTCCGCGCCGTGTGTTTGTTAGTTTGGGTTTTACGTCGTGGCAACATCTAAGGTCATATCAGAATGACTTGTGACCGTACGCACTCATGGCTTTATAGTACTGCCCCACTGGGATACCAGGTCGCTGGCACCATGGCCTGGAATCCCACTCAGACCGCTATCCAGCTACTCAGTCCTTGCCCTATCCTAGTAATGCCGAGTGACAAGCTATGTAGTCTCAAGTGTCAATTTTGTAAGTCGTTGGTTTGACTCGGCTAGGATTAAAGTTCCTGACCTTCCACACGGGAAGCCTGTGTGTGTATAATCTCTGGGTATAGAGTTAGGATAATCATAATAACAACACACTACACCCCGGACAAAGTAGAAACTGTTCAAAAACTGTAATCTCTGCCAACAGGCTAACTGCCCCTTGCAACAAATCTGACATTGTTGGTGAGACTGGTGTAGGTGTGAAGTGACGGTTAGTGAGGCGGATGCACATAGGTGGCGCCACCAGTCAAACTGAGGGAGTTAGGCCAGGCGAAGTGTCAGTAGATGAATGGAGGAGTGTCAGTTAGGGATGAACAGTAGATGACTGTTCAGGATGGATCAGCTTCCAGATATTATACTCGCATAAGGCTTATATAGCACGCGTATATATATATATATATATATATATATATATATATATATAGGCCACTTCTTTGGTTTTCTAATCAAATTAATCTGTTATGGTGGATTTTTGTTTAGGAAGTTCGAACTTCAAAACATGATTTCTCTGAGTCCATTCGTGTAGAAATGTAGAACAGAATACATAGTCTCCGTAAATTTGGAGTTAAATAATCGAACCAAAATAAACAATAACTACTTTGTCATTTCTAACTAATACAAAGAAAACCCATCATAGTATTCTGGTGGTTAACACTATTCCCTAATACATAACAGGTTTTAAAACTGATCAAACTCAGAATGTTACCAAACCAGGCTCGGCTACTTCGTCCTGGTTTCATCTGGTTTGAGTCTATTTACAATAAGTTCGTACTGTAATCTGAATGGTGGCACGACCATATATGTACACATTGCACTCCCTACTGCACACACTACACTCCCTCCTGCACACACTGCACTCCCTCCTGCACACACTGCACTCCCTCCTGTACACACTGCACTCCCTCCTGCACACACTGCACTCCCTCCTGTACACACTGGGCACTCTCCGGCACACACTGCACTCCCTCCTGTACACACTGCACTCCCTCCTGTACACACTGGGCACTCTCCTGCACACACTGCACTCCCTCCTGCACACACTGCACTCCCTCCTGCACACACTGCACTCCCTCCTGCACACACTGCACTCCCTCCTGTACACACTGGGCACTCTCCTGTACACACTGCACTCCCTCCTGTACACACTGGGCACTCTCCTGTACACACTGCACTCCCTCCTGCACACACTGCATTCCCTCCTGCACACACTGGACTCCCTCCTGTACACAGTGCACTCCCTCCTGTACACACTGGGCACTCTCCTGTACACACTGCACTCCCTCCTGCACACACTGCACTCCCTCCTGTACACACTGGGTACTCTCCTGCACACACTGCACTCCCTCCTACACACACTGCACTCCCTCCTGCACACACTGCACTCCCTCCTGCACACACTGCACCCTCTCCTGCACACACTGCACTCCCTCCTGTACACACTGGACACTCTCCTGCACACACTGCACTCCCTCCTGTACGCACTGCATCACTGATGTACACACTGCACTCCCTCCTGTATACACTGCACTCCCTCATGTACATACTGGGCACTCTCCTGCACACACTGAACTCACCCTGTACACACTGCACTCCCTCCTGTACACACTGCACTCCCTCCTGAACACACTGCACTCCCTCCTGTACACACTGAACTCCCATCTGTACACACTGCACTCCCTCCTGTACACACTGCACTCCCTCCTGTACACACTGAACTCCCCATGTACACACTGCATTCCCTCATGTACACACTGCACTCCCTTCTGTACACACTGCACTCCCTCCTGCACACACTGCACTCCCTCCTGTATACACCGAACTCCCTTCTGTACACACTGCACTCCCTTCTATACACTCTGCACTCCCTCCTGTACACACTGCACTCCCCCTGTACACACAGCACTCCCTCCTGTACATACTGCACTCCCTCCTGTACACACTGCACTCCCTTCTGTACACACTACCCTCCCTCCTGTACACACTGCCCTCCCTCTTGTACACACTGCACTCCCCCCTGTACACACTACACTCAGTCCTGTACATACTGCACCCCCCCTGTACACACTGCACTCCCTCCTGTACACACTGCACTCCCTTCTGTACACACTGCACTCCCTCCTGCACACACTGCACTCCCTCCTGTACACACTGCACTCCCTCCTGCACACACTGCACTCCCTCCTGTACACACTGGGGACTCTCCTGCACACACTGCATTCCCTCCTGCACACACTGCACTCCCTCCTGTACACACTGGGCACTCTCCGGCACACACTGCACTCCCTCCTGTACACACTGCACTCCCTCCTGTACACACTGGGGACTCTCCGGCACACACTGCACTCCCTCCTGCACACACTGCACTCCCTCCTGCACACACTGCACTCCCTCCTGTACACACTGCACTCCCCCCTGTACACATTGCACTCCCCCTGTACACACTGCACTCCCTCCTGTACACATTGCACTCCCCCTAAACACACTGCACTCAGTCCTGTACACACTGCATGCACTCCTGTACATACTGTGCACACAATACTATCCTGTACACAGTGCTGTCTCTCCTGCACACACTGAACTCCCTCCTGTACACACTGCACTCCCTCCTGTACACACTGCACTCCCTCATGTACAGACTGCACACTCTCCTGTACATACTGCACTGCCGCCTGTACATACTGTGTACGCAATACTATCCTGTACACACTGCACACTCTCCTGTACACACTGCATGCTGCACTCTCTCCTGTACATTCTGCACTCCCTCCTGTACACACTGCATGCACTCATGTACACACTGCATTCCTTGCTGTACACACTGCACTCTCTCCTGTACATACTGCACTCCCTCCCGTACATATTGCATGCACTCCTGTACACACTGCATTTCCTTCTGAACACACTGCATTTTCTTCTGTACACACTGCACTCTCTCCTGTACACACTACACACACTCCTGTACACACTGCATGCACTCCTGTACACACTGCATTCCCTCCTGTACACACTGCACTCTCTCCTGTACACACGACATTCCCTCCTGTACACAGTGCACTCTCTCCTGTACACACTGCACACACTCCGGTACACACTGCATTCCCTTCTGTACACACTGCCCTCTCTCCTGTACACACTACACACACTCCTGTAAACACTGCATTCCCTTCTGTACACACTGCACTCTCTCCTGTACACACTGCACACACTCCTGTACACACTGCATTCCCTCCTGCACACACTGCATGTACTCCTGTACACACTGCATTCCCTCCTGTACACACTGCACTCTCTCCTGTACACACTGCATGCACTCCTGTACACACTGCATTCCCTCCAGTAAACACTGCACACACTCCTGTTTCACTGCATTCCCTCTTGGCTGTATTGCGTGTACACTGCACTCCCTCAAATACACACTGCATGCCCTCCTGTACACACTGTACATACAATGCTATCCTGTACACACTGCACACTGTCCTGTACACACTGTATTCCCTCCTGTAAACACTGGACGCACTCCTGTATACACTGCATTCCCTCTTCTATACACTGCACCCCCTCCTGTGCACCCTGACCTCCCTCCTGCACATGCTGCATACTCTCCTGTGCACACTGCACACCTTCTCATGTACACTACACACCTTCCCGTGTACACTACACACCCTCCTGTGCACACTGTGTGCCCCCCTGTGTACACTGCACTCCCTCCTGTGCACACTGCACACCTTCTCATGTACACTACACACCTTCTCATGTACACTACACACCTTCCCGTGTAGACTACACACCTTCCTGTGCACACTGTGTGCCCCCTGTGTACACTGCACTCCCTCCTGTGCACACTGCACACCTTGTCATGTACACTACACACCTTCCCGTGTACACTACACACCTTCCCGTGGACACTACACACCCTCCTGTGCACACTCTGTGCCCCCTGTGTACACTGCACTCCCTCCTGTGCACACTGCACACCTTCTCATGTACACTACACACCTTCCCCTGTACACTACATACCTTCCCGTGTACACTACACACCCTCCTGTGCACACTGGGCGCCCCCTGTGCACACTGCACTCCCTCCTGTACACACTGCTCACCCTCCTTTACAACCTGCCACCTCCTATGCCCGCCCTCCTCCATACCCCCGCCTCCGTGCATCTCCACTACTCATCGTCATAAGCGGATTCGGCGCCTCTTTGATCATCCTGAGACCAATGTGAAGGTCACCGAGACGCTCAAAACGCCACACGTGATTCATGCTCATAAACAGAAGTCGGTGCATTGGCGGGATGGGGCGAGGGAGGGGTTGCCGTAATGGGAATGGGGGAGGGAGTGGGTGTGGGGATGAGGATGGAGGATGGAGAAGGAGGAGGATGGGGAGATGGAGATGGAGATGGAGATGGAGGGGAATGGGAGGGGAGGGGATAGAGCGACTATGAGAAGAAACTGACATGAACAGAAATGCGGCACGTGGGTTCTAAATGAAGTCAGGGAATGCGCTATGCACTATGGGTAATATTTGGGACATGGGCGTGGTGTGTGCGCACTGTTATCTGTGGTGAGAGGGAGAAGAGGGAAAAGGGGGATGGGGAGCGGGGAAGGGGCAGGGAGTGGGCAGGGGAAGCGATGAGGGGGTAGGGGAGTGTGGGGGGGAGGGGGAAAGGAGAGGAGGGAGGGGAGAGGGGCAGGGGAGGGAAGCCGAGAGGGGGTGTATGGAAGTGTGGAGGGGGGGGGGGGTAAGAAGGGGAGGGAGGGGAGGAGGGGCAGGGGAGCGGCGAGAGGGCCAGGCGAAGGGGATGGCGGATGGGGAGACGTGATGGGAATAGATGAAGGGGAGAAAGGGAGAGAGGGGAACCACAAGCGGAACAGAGAGGATGGAGAGGGGAATGGTGCGGGGAGGCGGAGCGGAGGGGAATGGGAGGAGGAAGAGGGGGAGGGGAGAAGGAGTAGGGGGAGGGTGTGGCAGGGCTTGGTGTTGTGGTAGGAGAGGTAGATCCGATTGCGCCAAGGAGCAGGCGCCAGACAGGCTGACACTTTGACATGTTTCCCCTCAGTGTCAGTTTTTGTTCTGTTCTGTATCGCAGCAAGTAGCTGTGGCGGGCTGTAGGGTATGAAACGACTCGTGCAAGTTGAACTAAACGCCATCTCTTTACAAAACGCATCTACAAACACCACCTGCCCGCCGCCGCCCGACCCGGCAAATGGAACTAAAAATGCCAAAATGCACAAAGCGCACATCTGCCCCAATGTACAGATGGACGGCGGGCGGCAGGCCGGGAAGCTCTACTCGGAGGTTACTTGCTTGCTTACGACTGCCCGCTAGGGGCGGCAGGCGTCCTTCCAGAAGTGCTCATTGCGCATGCGCAGGTGTGTTTACATGCATTGGCCAGCGTCCCGTGTGGCCCGGGGACCAGTCGGCACGCAGAGCCGCCCCGCGTATTACTATTAGTGTACGCATGTACGGCGAGGATTTGCCCTGATAGGTGGCGCCACGGTCGGTACCCCTTTTTTCTGAGCAATAACCCCCCCCCTCCTCTCCCCGCACCCCTCCTCCCCTCCATCCTTGCCTGTGTGCCACCAATCGCCGATGCCCGAACAATGCGGAGACCCTGCACAGGGCTCTGACGTCACGGGGTCAGCATCGCCCGCCTGCCCACGTCATAAAGTAGGCGCGGTTTGATGTATGGCGCGCATGCGCGCGAGGGGGTGGAGGGGCGCAGACGGGGGCGGAGGGGGCGGAGGGGGCGGAGGGGGGCGGGAGAGAGCTGTAGAGAAATTAGGGGTTGGCGAAGGCGGACCGCTCTGCAACTGGAAATTACAGTAACTGCGCAAAAAGGAGGCACTTTGTTGAACGACGACGAGACGGAGACGGGCAATAAGGACGGGTGCTGAGTGCGTGTGTGCGTGTGCGTGTGCGCGTGTGTGCGTGTGTGAGCTCCTGTGGAGGTGGGGGGCACACACACACGCGCTGCTGAAAACTCCTTCTGTTCGCGTCTATTTCTTCTTTTTTCACGCTTAAATCTTAATTCAATTGTTTTGTCAATCACGTCATGATTAAAACACGCCGGGCTCTGTCTGGGGCATGCGCGTGAGGTCCCCCTCATGGTGCCCGGCTATCGGGCATGCGCGTGAGGCCTCCTCATGGTGCCCGGCTATCGGGCATGCGCGTGAGTCCCCCTCATGATGCCCGGCTATCGGGCATTCGCGTGAGGCCCCCTCCTGGTGCCCGGCGTCTTGGGCATGCGTGTGAGGCTCCATCCTGGTGCCCGGCGTCTTGGGCATGCGCGTAAGGCCCCCCCCCCCCTCCTGGTGCCCAGCGTCTGCGCCATAAGCAGGTCTGTGTGCTGTCACAGCCCACACATCCGCAGTCCGTCACAGGTACAGCCCACACACAGACAGGCATAGCCACACATAGATACACACAGACACACATAGAAAATAAACCGACGTAGACAGACCGACACATAGACACACATAGAACACACATACACGTAGACACACCGACCCAGAGATACACATAGAACAGACACACACGTAGGCACACAGACACATTGACAAACGTAGAGTACACACATACACGTAGAGTACATATCTACTCGTAGACACACCGACACATAGACACACATAGAACACACACATACACATTGACACACCGACACATAGACACACATAGAACACATACAGATACATAAGCACATAGAACACACACATACACATATATTATATATGCACATACACATATCTAGACACACATGGACATACATAGTCACGCACGCAGATACGCGTACACACATATATACATTTAGACACATGGACACACATAGTCACATATATAGAACCTCAAATACATAGAAACACACATACATGCATAAATACACACAGAGACACATTGACACACATATACACACATAGTCACACATATAGATACACATAGATGTACTTAGAAACACACATACATGCTTATATAGACATAGACACATGGACACAAATAGTCACAAATATAGACGCATACACATATATAGAAACCCACGGACATATATAAATACACACAGACGCACATGCACACACATGGACACATATGGACACACATGGACACACATGGACACACATAGTCACACGTAGAGACACACATACACACATAGGAACACACAGGTATGATACCACCACACCACTGCATCACCACACCCACACACCACCACCTGACCACACCACCACACCACCACATTACCACACCACCACACCACCACACCACCACACCACCACACCACCACACCACCACACCACCACACCACCACACCACCACACCCCCACATCACCCCACCACCACATCACCACACACTCACATCACCACATCACCACACCACCACACCACCACACCACCACACCACCACACCACCACACCACCACACCACCACACCAACACACCACCACACCACCACACCACCACACCACCAAACCACCACACCACCGCATCACCACACCCACAAACCACCACCTGACCACACCCAGACCCACACACCACCACCTGACCACACCACCACACCACCCACCACACCTACACACCGCACATCACACACACCAACCACGCCACCACCACCACACCACCACACCACCAACCACCACACCACCACACCCCCACACCACCACACCACCCACACCACCACACCACTCACATCCACCACCACACATCACCCCACACCACATCACCACGCACTCACATCCCACACACCACACCACATCACCACCACACCCACAAAACACCACACCACCACACCACCACACACCACACCACCATACACCACCAACCACCACATCACAACCCCACATCACCATACATCACCACCACCAAATCACCACGATGCACTCACCCCCCACATCACCATCCCAACATCACCACACCACCCCATCACCACACCACCACATCACACCCCCACATCACCACACCACCACATCACCACCCCACCACATCACCACACCACCACATCACCACACCCTCACATCACACCACCAAACCCTCACATCACCACTCCACCACACCACCACACCACCACATCAGTCATTCACAGTCACACACATTCACCAACACACCACCACATCACCACACCACCACATCACCCCACCACATCACCACACCACCACACCACCACACCACCAACAACAGGGCTGTGTACAACATTCACCAACTAACTACAAGTGCAGTGCGTCAGTGCAGCCAAGGCTATCCTACACACATTGCCCCGGTGTTTGCTCGCGGACTGAGTCGCTGCACCTTCTCAGTGCAGTGAGAATATGGCTAACTACACAACACCCGGCCTGCACAGGCCGCGCCGTCTCCCTTGTTATAATTCATGTATTCACTCCCCGCCCCGCCCCGCCCCGCCCCGCCCCGCCCCGCCCCGCCCCGCCCCGCCCCGCCCCGCCCCGTCCCGCCCCGCCCCGCCCCGCCCCGCCCCGCCCCCATCCCAGTCCCTGCCTCTCCACTCACATGAGGGCGAGATCTCGCGGCGGTGCGCGAGTGTTTGCGGGCATGTCACATCCGGTGCGCATGCGTGGTGACAGGGCGGCTGCACGGCTGTTAAGTGTTTGTGTAATTCTTTACGTCGCCATGATTGAAAGCCAACCCCCTGGGCCGCTCTATCAACACGGCGCAGTGTCTGCGGACTAAAGAGGACACAGATAAAGGAGATACACACCCTCCATACGGCAAATAATGGGTGACATAGAACAGTTTGAGAACAGCGTGTTCGGCAGGGGTGCGGTTCGGTGTCCGGGCTTTTAGTTGGAGGACAGTTGTTTCAGGACGGTAGTCAGCGTGTAGCAGTTAAGGGATGGTAGTTGCGGGACAGTATTTAATGGTGGCAATTAGCAGAGGGTAGAAACAACATGGTAATTAGAGGAAGGTAGTTAGAGGACGGTCATGAGAAGATGGTAGCTAGAGGACAGTAATTAGAGGACGGTCATGAGAGGACGGTAATTAGAGGACGGTCATGAGAGGAAGGTAATTAGAGGACTGTCATGAGAGGATGGTAATTAGAGGACGGTCATGAGAGTAGGTAATTAGAGGACGGTAACTAGAGTTGGTCATGAG
The DNA here is from genome assembly GCA_030323885.1 of Branchipolynoe longqiensis. Classification (NCBI taxonomy): domain Eukaryota; kingdom Metazoa; phylum Annelida; class Polychaeta; order Phyllodocida; family Polynoidae; genus Branchipolynoe; species Branchipolynoe longqiensis. Next base: position 50,894,847 of record CM059193.1, on the reverse strand, counting down.
AGGACGGTAATTAGAGGACGGTAATTATATGATCGTAATTAGAGGAAGGTAATTAGAGGACGGCAGTTATATGACGGTAATTAGAGGACGGTAGTTAGAGGACGGTTGTTAGAGGACGGTAATTAGAGGACAGTCATGAGAGGACGGTAATTAGAGTACGGTCATGAGAGGAAGGTAATTAGAGGACGTTCGTGAGTGAACAGTAATTAGAGGACGGTTATGAGAGGACGGTAGCTAGAGGATGGTAATTAGAGGATAGTAGTTAGAGGACGGTACTTAGAGGACGATAGCTAGAGGGCGGTAATTAGAGGAGGTCGTTATAGGACGGTAATTAGAGGATTCATTAGAGGACGGTAATTAGAGGACAGTAATTAGAGGACGGTAGCTAGATGATGTAATTAGAGGACGGTAGCTAGAGGATGGTAATTAGAGGCCAGTAATTAGAGGACGGTAATTAGAGGGAGGTATCCAAAGGACGGTAGCTAGAGGATGGTAGCTAGATGATGGTACTGGTGTAAGCGTGTGCTGGTGGTGGTTTGTGGTGGTTTAGGTGTGGTGTTGTTGATACTTGGTGTTGTTGTAGGTGTGGTGTTGGTGGTACTTTGTAGTGGTTTAGGTGTGGTGTTGTTTATACTTGGTGTTAGTGTAGGTGTGGTGGTGTTGGTACTTTGTGGTGGTTTAGGTGTGGTGTTGTTTATACTTAGTGTTGGTGTAAGTGTGGTGTTGTTTATACTTGGTGCTGGTGTAGGTGTGGTGTTGTGGTATTTTGTGGTGGCTAAGGTGTGGTGTTGTATATACTTGGTGTTGGCGTAGGTGTGGTGCTGTTGATACGTTATCGTGGTTTAGGTGTGGTGTTGTTTATACTTAGTGCTGGTGTAGGTGTGGTGTTTATACTTAGTGCTGGTTTAGGTGTGTTGGTGGTGTTTTGGTATTTTGTGGTGGTTTAGGTGTGGTGTTGTTTATACTTGGTGTTGTTGTAGGTGTGGTGTTGTTTATTCTTGGTGCTGGTGTAGGTGTGGTGTTGTCGTATTTTGTGGTGGTTTAGGTGTGGTATTGTTTATACTTGGTGATGGTGTAGGTGTGGAGTTGTGGTATTTTGTGGTGGTTTAGGTTTGGTGTTGTTTATACTTGGTGCTGGTGTAGGTGTGGTGTTGTGGTATTTTGTGGTTGTTTAGGTGTGGTGTTTATACTTGGTGTTGGTGTAGGTGTGGTGTTGTTTATACTTGGTGCTGGTGTAGGTGTGACGTTGTGGTATTTTATGGTGGCTCAGGTGTGGTATTGTGTATACTTGGTGCTGGTGTAGGTGTGGTGTTGTGGTATTTTGTGGTGGTTTAGGTGTGGTATTGTTTATACTTGGTGCTGGTGTAGGTGTGGTATATTGTGGTGGTTTAGGTGTGGTATTGTTTATACTTGGTGCTGGTGTAGGTGTGGTGTTGTGGTATTTTGTGGTGGTTTAGGTGTGGTGTTGTTTATACTTGGTGTTAGTGTAGGTGTGGTGCTGTTGGTACTTTGTGGTGGTTTAGGTGTGGTATTGTTTATACTTGGTGCTGGTGTAGGTGTGGTGCTGTTTATACTTGGTGTTAGTGTAGGTGTGGTGTTGTTGGTATTTTGTGGTGGTTTAGGTGTGGTGTTGTTTATACTTGGTGCTGGTGTAGGTGTGGTGTTGTGGTATTTTGTGGTGGTTTAGGAGTGGTGTTGTTTATACTTGGTGCTGGTGTAGGTGTGGGGTCTGTTGGTACTTTGTGGTGGTTTAGGAATGGTGTTAGTGTTGCTCTTGGATAGGATGCATTATACCCATATATGGATGCCTTAGAAACTCTATTTGGTAACATCCAATTAGCTATGCCTTCTTTTTATAGCATCGTCATATATATGATTGAAAGGTCCCATAAACTTCGCATTACTCTGCGGGAATATTCATGATGAAAAGAAAAGAACCCAAGCACACCAGGGGGCCATTATACACAACCTCTTTGACTCAGCGTTCACCCAGGGAAGTGTTAGCAGTTATGACGTGGCATACTTTAATATGTCTCTTTAATTTATCATTTTAATAGACATTTTGTCTACATTCAGACAACCAACCCTGTAATATTGTTCGCACGCTGAGACAAGTTACCTCAAAATACAAAATTGCAAAAAAAATTATTTAAGCAAATCATTGATCAAATTGCATTCTGGCAGTACTGTGCATCTGTAGAAGAGGAGTGCTTTATCATTATACCAGGGTAAGTCAGTTTCCATGTCCACACAATGCTAAGCAAACCGGACAAATGCTTGCTGTTTCTTATTTTGGTATTAGGATCGGTGTTGTTTTTTTTAGTAAGAGGGGACCGACGCGGGTCGCCTTTGCCGTGCGCGACAATAGGCGTCCCCGCAGACAGACACTTAATGGTCCATTGGAAAGTGAGCCGGGCATCAGTAATTACCAGAGCCTCGTTCTGAGCACGACGTGCAGGACGAGATGCGCGCTGCCACGCGGACATTATGTGCACACGCCACACACAGCGAACAGGGCGCCACATGTGCAACATTCAGCGCACAGAGCACACACAGCACACAACAAACACGCACACAACACACACGCATACACAGCACACACAGCACACAACACATGAACACGCACATCACACACAGCACACAACACACACGCACACACAGCAGACACAGCACACACAGCACACACAGCACACACAGCACACACAGCACACACAGCACACACAGCACACACAGCACACACAGCACCCACAGCACACAACACATGCAGCACGCACATCACACACATCACACACAGTACACATCACACAAGCACACAGAGCACACACGCACACACAGCACACATATCACACATAGCACACACAGCACACAACAAACACGCACACAACACACACGCATACACAGCACACACAGCACACAACACATGAACACGCACATCACACACAGCACACAACACACACGCACACACAGCAGACACAGCACACACAGCACACACAGCACACACAGCACACACAGCACACACAGCACACACCACACATAGCACACACAGCACACACAGCACACACAGCACACACAGCACACGCAGCACACATATCACACACAGCACACAACACACACAACACACACAACACACACGCACACAACACACATGCACACACAGCACACACAGCACATACAACACATGCAGCATGTACATCACACACAACACACACATCACACAACACACACACAGCACACACACACACATAGCATACATAGCACACGCAGCACACATAGCACACACATCACACACCGCACACAACACACACACGCACACAACACACATGCACACACAGCACAGACAACACACACAGCACACAACAAACACGCACACACAGCACACACAACACACACAATACACGAACACACAGAGCACACAGAGCACACAACACACACAGCACACATGCACACACAGCACACATAGCACACATAGCACACACAGCACACATAGCACACACAGCACACACAGCACACACAGCACACAACACACATGCGCACACAGCACACACGCACACACATCACACACAACAGACACAGCACACACAACAGACAACAAACACGCACACACAGCACACACAGCACACACAGCACACACAGCACACACAGCACACACAACACACACATCACAGACAGCACACACAACACACGCAGCACACAACACACACAGCACACAACACACACAGCACACACGTGCACACATCACACACAAGACACACATCACACACGCACACACATCACACACAGCACACACACCAGACACAGTACAAACAGCACAAACAGCACACACAGCACACACAGCACACACATCACAGACAACACACACAGCACACAACAAACACGCACACACAGCACACACACAGCACACACACAGCACATCCAGCACACATAGCACACAACACACAAAGCACACACAGCACACACAGCACACATGCACACACAGCACACATAGCACACACAACACACACAGCACACAACACACATGCGCACACAGCACACACACATCACACACAGTACACACAGCACACACAGCAGACAACAAACACGCACGCACAGAACACACACATCACACACAGCACACACAGCACACACAGCACACAACACACACAGCACGCACACAGCACACACACCACACACATCACACACGCACACACACACACAGCACACACAGCACACCCAAAACACACACATCACACACAGCACACACAGCACACACAGCACACACAGCACACACAGCACACACAGCACACATAGCACACACAGCACACACAGCACATACAGCACACACAGCACACACAACACACACAGCACACACAACACACACCGCACACACACACACACAGCACACACAGCACACACAGCACACACAGCACACACAGCACACACAGCACACACAGCACACACAGCACACACAGCACACACAGCACACACAGCACACACAGCACACACAGCACACACAGCACACACAGCACACACAGCACACACAGCACACACAGCACACACAGCACACACACACACACAGCACACACAGCACACATGCACACACAACACACACAACACACAAAACACACAACACACACGCACACACAGCACACAGAACACACACACAGCACACACACAACACACACGCAGACACAACACACACAGCACACACAACACACACAGCACACACAGCACACACAACACACATCACATACAGCACACACATCACACACAGCACACACAACACACACAGCACACACAACACACACAACACACACAGCACACACAACACACACAGCACACACAACACACACAGCACACACAACACACATCAACACACACACCACCCACAGCACACACAACACACACAGCACACACAGCACATACAACCCACACAGTACACACCACACACACCACACACACCACACACACCACACACAACACACACAGTACACACAGCACACACAGCACACACACCACACACAGGCACACAGCACACAACAGACACACACACACAGCACACACAGCACACACAGTACACACATCACATATGCACACACAGTACACCCAGCACACACTCCACATACACCACACAGATCACACACCCCCACACAGCACATACAGCACACACATCACGCACAGCACACACAGCACACACATCACACACCACACATACCACACAGAGCACACACAACACACACATCACACACACCACACACAGCACACACAGCACACACATCACACACAGCACACACAGCACACACATCACACACAGCACACACAACACACACAACACATGCAGCACGCACATCACACACAACACACACGGCACGCATAAAACGCACAACATGCACAACACGCACAACACACACAACACACACAGCACACACAGCACACACAGCACACACAGCACACACAGCACACACATCACACACAACACACACAGCACACATACCACACATCACACACACAGCACACACAACACACACAGCACACACAAACCACACAGTACACACAGCACACACAGCACACACAGTACACACAGCACACACAGGACGCACATCACACACAACACACACAACACACACAACACACAGCACACACAACACACAGCACACACATCACACACAGCACACACAGCACGCACAACTCACACAGCACATGCAGCACGCACATCACACACAGCACATAGCACACACAAACACACACAACACACACAGCGCACAGCACACACCACACATGCTTCACGCACATCACACACAACACACACAACACGCACAGCACATACGTCACACACATCAACACAGCACACACAGCACACCCATCACACACAGCACACACAGCACACACAGCACACACAGCACACACACCACACACAGCGAACAGGGTGCCACATGTGCAACATTCAGCACACACAGCACACACAGCACACACATGCACACATCAGACACAGCACACACATCACACACAGCACACATAACACACACAGCACCCACAGCACCCACACTACACACACCACACACAGCACGCACAACACGCACAACAGGCACATCACACACATCACACACAGCACCCACCTCACACATAGCACACACATCACACACAGCACACACAGCACACACATCACACACAGCACACACAGCACACACATCACACACAGCACACACAATACACACAACACACACAACACATGCAGCATGCACATCACACACAACACACACAGCACACACACCACACAGCACACACAACACACAGCACACACATCACACACAGCACACACAGCACGCACAACTCACACAGCACATGCAGCACGCACATCACACACAGCACATAGCACACACAAACACACACAACACACACAGCACACAGCACACACCACACATGCTTCACGCACATCACACACAACACACACAACACGCACAGCACATACATCACACACATCAACACAGCACACACAGCACACCCATCACACACAACACACACAGCACACACAGCACGCACACCACACACAGCGAACAGGGTGCCGCATGTGCAACATTCAGCACACACAGCACACACAGCACACACATGCACACATCAGACACAGCACACACATCACACACAGCACACACAGCACACATAACACACACAGCACCCACAGCACCCACACTACACACACCACACACAGCACGCACAACACGCACACCAGGCACATCACACACATCACACACAGCACACACCTCACACACAGCACACACATCACACACAGCACACACACCACACACATCACACGCATCACACAGCGCACAGAGCATGCACACACAGCACACACAGCACACACAACACACACAACATACACAGCACACACAGCACACACAGCACACACAGCACACATAGCACACACAGCAGACACACCACACACAGCACACAGCACACACAACACACACAACACACAGCACATACATCACACACAACACACAGCACACACAGCACACACATCACACACAGCACACACAACACGCACAGCACACACATCACGCACATACCACACAACACACATCACACACAATACACAGCGCACACAGCATGCACACATGCATCACCCACAGCACACCCAGCACACACAGCACACACATCACACACCACACACAGCACACACAGCACACACAACACGCACACAAGGCACAGCATGCACACCACACATAGAACACACAGCACACCCAGCACACACAGCACACACAGCACACCCAACACACGCAGCACACACAACACTCACAACACACACAGCACACTCATCACAAACATCACACACAGCACACCCAGCACACATACAGCACACACACAACACACACAGCACACACACAGCACACACACAGCACACACAGCACACACATCACACACAACACACACAGCACACACAACACACACAACGCTCACATCATGCACACACATCACACACATCACACACCACACACAGCACACACAGCACACACAGCACACACAGCACACACAGCGCACACAACACACACATCACACACAACACACACAGCACACACACCACACACACCACACACACCACACACAACACATACAGCACATACTCCTTACACCCTGCCACTAGCACCACCAAATATGTCACATCACTATGCATACTGCGTAACACTTATGACATACACCACACACACCACGTTACACACACCACACGGCAACCCCACACAGGACACCCCATTCTGCACTACGACACACAAATCACAGACCACCCAACGCACCACACACTCTATCACGCACACTAGACACCACCAGACACAGCCACAGACACATAGCCCCACTACACTCCAACCCGCACACATATTATGCACAGACACTATGCCACATACACTAAATACACCATCCACACCACATGCAGACCAATCCACGCACATTTCACAAAACCACGTCCCCCCTACCCCCAACTCCCACCCTCACACTCACCCTAACATCTGCCCTGACTCACAACATCACACTCACCCTAACTCCCACACTTACCCCAACTCCCACCCTCACACTCACCCTAACATCTGCCCTGACTCCCACCCTCACACTCACCCTAACTCCCACACTTACCCCAACTCACACTCACCCTAACATCTGCCCTGACTCACAACCGGACGTGGTGGCCGAATCGGTAGAGCACAGGTTTCCCGTCCCGAAGGTCGGGAGTTCTATCCCTGGTCAAGTCAAACCAATGACTTACAAAATTTATACATTTGATGCTACATAGCCTGGTGTTTGGCATTAATAGGATAGGGCAAGAGGACTGGTTAGCTCAGTGTCAGGATAACGTGACTGAGTGGGATTTCGGATCATAGTGCCAGCAGCCTGATTTCCCAGTGGGGTGAGAACTATAAAGTCACCATATGTGCGCACTGTCACAAGTCAGTGCCCGTCTTGATATGATATGACCTTAGATGTTGCCAGGACGTAAAACTCCAATAACTAATCACCAACTACCCAGGTCCAGAGAGCGTGTTTGTCGGCTGGTGACTGGGGAGACCCGGGGACCAGGCGGTGTTGTTAGGCGCGGTGACCCGTGCTGCTGAAAGGTGGTCCCCGCGGACCAGCGATCAAACGCCTCGTCACCCCGACACCGGAAGTAGATCAGTTATGCGCGGGCCGAGTGCGCATGCGGGACCGAGGGACCCGACTGAAAGGCGCAAGCTTTGGCGTCGACACGTCAATGCAAATGGATACAATTGTGGCGTTTTCTATTCTATAAAAAATAGAAAAAGAGAAAAAGAAAACCCCCCAGAGAAGCGTGTTTTCTGCGAACGCCGCCTTCACACAGAGACCCGCCGGCAGCGCCTCACTAAGTCGACCACCTTCCGTTTCCGGTCACGTGACTTAACTTTACCTGCGAAATGAAGAGGAACCCAACATCGCCAATAATAGATATAACCCACGTGGCGACAGGCGTGCTCTATTTGTAGGCTGCATCTGTGGATAGATCACGGGTTATATGACCTCTTCACACATATGAGCTCCTCATATTTGTGATATATCCACATATATGTTCTATTTCCATTCGTGGTCTATCTATATCTGATCTAACCATGTATATGCATTATTCACATACATCATCTTTCCCCTATATGTTCTATTTCCATTTAGGATCTACCCACATGTATGATCTATCCACAAATATGAGCTGTTCACGTCTATCATATATCCACATAAATGTTCTATTTAGATTTAGTATCTACCTATGCATATGATCTAACAAACATGAGCTATTCAAAATTAGTAGCTATCTGCATACATGTTTTGCCCACATTTGTGATATATTCATATATATTATCTAACCACATGTATGTTATGTCCGCATATATGATCTATCCATGTATATGATCTATCCACACAAATGAGTTCTTCACATTTCACATACACCATACACATAATAGCAGCACAGCTTTTGCAGTGACCCACCATCTTAGCCCATAATACTGAACTTATGGCTAACCCACTAAGACACTAACCTCCTTCATAATCTACTATTATGCCCTACTTAAATACCCGCTGAACTACATATTTACAATGTAATGTAGATGGCCAGAAGACCAGGGCCTCAACGCTGGAAAAAAATATATGTTCTGATGAATGAACTGTTTTACAAATATACTGTCAACAGATATGCTATGGTCACATTCATGATCTATCCAATTTTCCTCCAGAGTGTGATGCGAGGGGGCGCCCGCCCGGCAATACCTGACAGCTGGGAGGGGGGGGGGGCGCTCCACCAAAGCGCACGAGGAAATACAGGATGATCATGTTACCCTTGCATTTATACTCGCATAATGCATTATACATCACATAATCTATCCCTATATATGGTCCACACATATGAGTGCTTCAAATTTATGAGCCTGTCCTAGACACAATTATTGGCCCTGTCACATTACGACGTTTCGGCCCAACGAGGGTCGACGCGTGCTGACGTGTTGCAATTTTCGGCGAAACGTCGGTACATCTCCGGTACGTTACCGGTACGTTACCGGGGCGTTTCCGGCGCGTTTCCGGCGCGTCGGTACATAGCAACGTGTGAATGCAGACGTCGGCGGCCGTCGGCGCGCGTCACTCTGCCGCGAAAGTTTTGTGCTTGCACAAAACTTTCGGCGCGGACCGACGCGCGCCGACGGGTTGGAGGGGCGTTACGGACGCGTTACCAAGACGTCGATTCTTGTTGGCGGCGCGCCGGATGAACGCTGGCAGACCGTTGATCAACGTCGGTTAACGTTGGCTTTTTTTCCCCCAAACTGCGACCGTTCCATCGGCGCGTCTGCAAAGTCCCGCCAGCGGGTTCCCAGCGTGCCATCAGCGTGTTATCGGTGGTGCGTTGTCGGCACTCCGCCAGCGTTTTTCAGCACGTTGGACGTGTTGCCGGCGTGCCTGGACGCGTTGGCGGCGGGTCTGGATGCGCTGCCGGCGCGTCCTGACATGTTGGGGGCGGGTGTGTACGGGTCCACACAATACTATCACGATACCAACTCGCTGCCTCCACGCCGTCAATGCGCCGACAGCGCGCCGACAACACGCTAACAACACGCTGGGAACCCGGTGGCGGGACGTTGACACTTTCGTCCGCCGCGCGTCGAACCTCGTTGGCTGCGCGCTAATACCATGCTACTAACCCATCCAGTTTTCTCCCAAAACGCCGAAAAGTTGGACGTCTCTTGACGGGTTGCAAATATTTTGTGCATTGCCGGCACGCCGGCGGAAACGTTGTAATGTGACAGGGGTATCAAATCTAGCCACAAACACATCCTATGCGAGAGTGCATGTGACTCAGACCAGCCGTGTGCAAATTTATGAGATATGATTGAAAATTGGCAGCCATTTTTTTAAATGGCTGTCAAAAACATATTCGCGGCTTGGGTTCTTTTTTGGTATTCCGATTTGATCTGGTACCTGGACTATATATCCCCTGTGTCCAGCCGCCCTGGCCGCCATAAGTCGGTTGTTGGAGTCCTGGATGTCCTGGCAACATCTAAGGTCAGATCAGGATGGGTATCAACTTGCGACATTGCACACTCATGGTGACTTTATATATACATTATACAGCTGCCCCACTGGGAGACCAGGTTGCCGGCACCATGACCTGATATCTCACTCAGTCATATTATCCGGACACTGAGCAAGCCAGTCTTGCCCTAACCCATTAATGCCAAGTGCCAGGATAGGGAAGAACAAGTACCAATTGATTTGACTCGACTGGGAATCCAACTTCCGACATTCCGCACGGGAAGCCTGCACTCTAACGATTCAGCCAACACGTCCGGTGCCGCCTCGAGTAGGTGCGGACAGTTAGCGACAGTCAGCCGCAGTTAGCGAGAGTTAGTGACAGTCAGCGAAGGTGAGCAACAGTTAGCGACAGTTAGCGACAGTTAGCGATAGTCAGCAACAGTTATGGCCCTGTCACACTATGACGTAATGCACCAGCGTAGGGACAATGTGAAAATAAATTTAACACGTCGAAAATCTCAGCGTAATATGTAAATTCGGGATGTCAATGCCGCATAGTTGACATGAGCGTAACGTCGGTATAGCATCATGCCAACGCGAGAGGTCAAAGGAATTATTTTTTATGTAAACATGAGGCTTGCGAAACCCCAGCGTGCGACGTCAGCCTAGCGTGACAGTAGCAGCCGCTTAGCATAGCTTAACGTTGTCATGTCACGCTTAACGTTGTCACGTCCGACACAACTGTTTTCCCCGACGTGAGTCGACATCGACCAACCGACAGGCTGGCGTCAGTCCAACGTCGCCGGCGTGAGCCGCAAAGTCCTCCTCCCCGTGCGCCCCTATGACGTAACGCACTGTTGATCTAACATAGCCGATGCATCTCTCCCACATGTCTAACGTCGGGGTAACGCGAGTGTGATGTCACCCGAACGTCAGAGCATCACGTCGAGCTACATCAAAAGTTTTCAACATGTCCAAAACCTCGACGTAACTCGACGTAACCTGACGTAAATCGACGTAAATCGACATCAGTCTAACGTCAGCACAACGTAACTCGACGTTCCTCAACGTAATGACGAAAAGTCACCTACGCCAGGCTTACGTTGGCTCTTACGTCGTAGTGTGACAGCCCTTTTAGCGACAGTTGGTGACAGTTGGTGACAGTCAGTGACAGTCAGCGACAGTTAGCAACAGTCAGTGACAGTCATCAACATTAGCAACAGTTAGCAACAGTCAACGACAGTTCGCAACAGCTACAGACAGTTAGCGACAGTCAGCGAAAGTTAGCAACAATCACTGACAGTCAGCGACAGTTATCGACGGTTAGTGACAGTTAGCGACAGTTAGCGACAGTTAGCGACAGTTACCGACAGTTACCGACAGTTACCGACAGTTACCGACAGTCAGCGACAGTCAGCGACAGTCAGCGACAGTTAGAGACATTTAGCGACAATTAGCGACAGTCAGTGACAGTTAGCGACAGTTAGCGACAGTTAGCGACAGTTAGCGACAGTTAGCGACAGTTAGCAGTGTGGGCGACACTTTGATGACTGCCTGCCCCACAAGGGAGCGCCGAGAGTGGCGGGTGCTGGTGAGTGTGGGGCGGGGCTGGGGGAGGGGTGAAGGCGGGGTGAAGGCGGGGTGAAGGCGGGGTGAAGGCGGGGTGAAGTGAAGAAGGGGTGGAGTTGGGGTGGAGGCGCCGAGCAGCCCGGGACATTCAACGTGATGGATGCGGGGACAGCGGCTCCGCCAAGTCACTTGGCCGGCCACAAAGGACTCGCGCAGATGTGACCACATGCGCTTGTGTAGCAGGCGCTTGTGTACCAGACACTTGTGTCGCAGGCACTTGTGCAGTATGTCCTTGTGTAGCAGCTTGTGTAGCAAGGGGTTGTGTAGCAGGTGCATATGTAGCAGCCGTATATATAGCAAGGGTTTGTGTAGCAAGGGATTGTGTAGCAAGCGATTGTGAAGCAGGGGATTGTGTAGCAGGGGGATGTGTAACAAAGGGATGTGCAACAGCTGGTTGTGTAGCAGCCATATATGTAGCAAGGGCTTGTTTAGCAAGGGATTGTGTAGCAAGGGATTGTTTAGCAAGGGATTGTTTAGCAAGGGATTGCGTAGCAGGTGCTTGTGTAACAACCGTTTATGTAGCAAGGGCCTATGTAGCAAGGATTTGTGTACCAAGGGATTGTGTAGCAAGGGATTGTGTCACAAGGGATTGTGTAGCAGGGGGATTGTGTAGGAGGCATTTGTGTAGCAGCCGTTTATATAGCAGGGGCCTGCTTAGCAGGCGATTGTGTAGCAGGGAGCTTGTGTTGCAAGAGTTTGTGTAGGAGGGGTTTGTATAGCAGGCATTTGTGTAAAAGGGGCTTGTGTAGCAGGCGTTTGTGTAACAGGCGCTTGCTTGGCAGGCGATTGTGTAGCAGGGAACCGGTGTAGCAGGGACTGGTGCAGTAGGCTTTTGTGTAACACATGTTTTTGTAGCAGTAGGGGTAGGGGTAGGGGAGTCGTATTGTGTAGTGATGTGGTGTTATGTGGTGGTGTGGTTTGTGTGGTGGTGTGGTGGTGTTGTGTTGTGTAGTGATGGGGTATTGTGTGGTGGTGATATTGTGGCGTAGTAGTGTGGTGGTGTTGTATGATGTCGTGGTGTGTTGGTACGGTGGTGGTGATGTGGTATTGTTGTGGTGTGGTATTTCATTGTGGTGTGGTGGTTTTGTGTGGTGTGGTGTATGATGATGGTGTGGTGGAATAGTTGTGGTGTTGTGCTGTGTGATGTAGTGTGGTGGTGTGGTGGTGTGGATGCATGATGATGTGGTGGTGTTGTATGGTGTAGTGGTATGATGTGGTGGCATGGTGGTCGTGTGGTGGGATAGTTGTGATGTTGTCTGGTGGTGTGTGGTGGTGTGGTGGTTGGGCCGTGTGTCCATGCCGTCAAAGCTGACACAGGGACTGCCGTCACAAACACAACTGGATCCCAATTCGCACATCTCAAACCACAAACCCCGTCTGTCTAAGCGAATGGGCCATTGTCTACCCCGCCTTGATAACATGGTAGGATGGTAACATGGTCGCGTGGTAACATGGTAGCGTGGTAACATGGTAGCGTGGTAACATGGTAGCATGGTAACATGGTAACAGGATAACGTGGTCACGTGGCAACAACCACCAACTGGCTGACACAGGACGCAGACTGAACCCAATGTCCGTGACTAGAGATGGACACGGACAAACTGAGACATCACTTAATGTGCTAATGGCAAAGCTATGCGTGCATGTGGAACGCACCAAGAATGCGCTCAGACCGAGCTGTGATTGGACGGAGGACCGGCAGCAGGACCAGCCCGCCGGGTGGCAGCAGTGTGTCGCCTTGTATTAGCCTCAAACCCGCCTCACTCAGATGGTGGCACGCAGCACGCCCACAGCAGCACACAATAACACTCACAGCAGCACACTGTAGTAGCCACAGTGGTGCGCTGTAATACACACAGCAGCACACTGCATAGCCACAGCATATGGCTGTAATACCCACACAGCACACTGTAATAACCACAGCAGCAGACTGTAATAACCACAGCAGCACATTTTAATAACCACAACAGCACATTTTAATAACCACAGTGGTGCTCTGTGATACACACAGTAACACAGTGCAACACCCAGACCAGTACACTGTAATACCCACAGCAGCACACTGTAATAACCATAGCAGCATACTGTAATAACCACAGCAGCACACTGTAACGTCCACAGCAGCACACTGTAATACCCACACAGCACACTGTAATAACCATAGCAGCACACTGTAATAACCACAGCAGCACACTGTAATATCCACAACAGCACATTGTAATAACCACAGTGGTGCTCTGTGATACACACAGTAACACACTGTAACACCCAGACCAGTACACTGTAATAACCACAGCAGCACACTGTAACACCCACAGAAGCACATTGTAATAACCACAATGGTGCGAGTAATACACACAGTAACACACTGTAACACCCATATCAGTACACTGTAATACCCACAGCAGCACACTGTAATTGCCACAGTGGTGCGCTGTAATACGCACAGCAACACACTGTAACACCCACAGTAGCACACTGTAATGCACACATCAGCACACTGTAAAGCCAACAATGGTGCGCTGTGATACAGACAGTAACACACTGTAACACCCAGACCAGTACACTGTAATATCCACATCAGCACACTGTAATTCACACAGCAACACACTGTAACACTCACAGCAGCACACTGTAATACCCACCGAAGCACAGTGTAATAACCACAGTGGTGCGCTGTAATACACACAGTAACACACTGTAACACCCAGATCAGTACACTGTAACACTCACAGCAGCACACTGTAACACCCACAGAAGCACATTGTAATAACCACAGTGGTGCTCTGTGATACACACAGTAACACACTGTAACACCCAGATCAGTACACTGTAATACCCACACAGCACACTGTAATAACCACAGCAGCACATTGTAGCACCCACAGCAGCATATTGTAATAATCACAGTGGTACACTGCAATACACACAGCAACACACTCTAACACCCACATCAGCCACTGTGATACCCACAGCAGCACACTGTAATAACCACAATGGTGCACTGTAATACACAGACAGCACACGGTAACACCCCCAGCACACGGTAACATCCCCAGCAACTCACTGTAATTGTCACAGTGGTTCGCTGTAATACACACAGCAGAACACTGTAACACCCACAGCAGCACACTGTAACACCCACATCAGCACACTGTAACGTCCACAGCAGCACACTGTAATACCCAGAGAAGCACACTGTAGAACCCACAGAAACACACTGAAATACCCACAGAAGCGTACTGCCATACCCACAGCAGCACACTGTGTATCGACAGCAACGCACTGAATGTCCACAGCAGCGCCTTATATACCCACAACAACACACTGCAGACACGTATGTAACAGTTCACCGGTATTGCCACCTTAGCACTCTGTGTACTCATAGAAACGCACTGCACATCCACAACAGCACACTGAACGCCCAGACCAACACACTTCACACTGCACGCACATAAGCATACTGCATGCTCAGTGCAGTACACTGAGCAGCACACTGAGCAGCACACCGTGCAGCACACTGAGCAGCATGCTGAGGTGCACACCGCCCACTAGCCGTGCACGGTGGCCTGAGCAGGGTGCCGAGCTGTGCACCTGAGACGGCTGTCCTACGGCCAGGCACGGCCCGAGCCAAGCCGCTCACTGCTGCACCACTCAGGACCCCCCCCCCCCCCCTCACCGCCTCACCCCGTCACCCCTCCATCTTCCCACACACACCTCAACCCCCCTCCACCTCCGCCCATAGCCGACTACCACACCAACACGCTGACTACCTCTCTTCCCCCCCTGCCCGTCCCGCTTCGCCTCACCCGGTAACCCCTTGTCTTCTCTCCCTCCTCTCCCTGCCTTTCCAGCCCCTCATCATCTCCCCTCGTCCCCGCTTTTCCCTTCCTTCCCTGCTTGGTCTTCCCCTCTGCCTTTCCTTCCACTTCCCTTTCCCTGCCCATCCCCACCCTTCCTACCCGCCGCTCCCCGCCGCGCCTCGTCCCTCCCCGCCGCTCCCTGCCGCTCTCCACCCCTTCCCGCCTTCCCGCTCCTTCCTGCCACTCCCCGTCCCTCCCCGTGCCTCCCGTCCCTTCCCGCCTCTCACCGCCCCTCCCCACCCCTTCCCGCCCCTTCCCGCCACACCCTCCCTTCTGGCCACTAACGGCCTCTGCCCACCGCTTCCCTAGGGTTGTGTGTGTGGTGGTGCGATAGAGGGCGGAGGGTGGGGGGCGTGGGCCGAGGAGGGGGGCGAGGAAGGGCGGGGACGGGGCGGGGAGGGTGTACGAGGAGGGGCGGGTACGGGGTGGGGAGGAGGTGGGGGCACTGCCAGGCACAGCGGTGTATTCTGGGAGCAGTTCACTGAAGGCAGCATGACCTTGAGCAGGTCTGGAAATACCACAAGGTGGGTGCTGACGGCAGTGGTATAGAGGGGCGGGGCCTAGCCGCGGCCAGCCAATCAGCGGCCAGCAGCACTGCCATGGTGACTTGGTGAAGGTATGGCGAGTATGGCCGTGGTGGATCTGTGGATAGTCAGTACTGGCAGGGTGGTTACTGGCTGGTTCCTTTGGTGGTTAACGGATGGTGACTTGCACATTGTAATAACCATGGTTACTTGGTGATTACTGGCTGGTTCCTTCGGTGGTTAGCGGGTGGCTACTGTGTGGTTACTGAGTGGTTACTGGTTGGTTACTGGGTAGTTACTGTGTGGCTACTGAATGGTTACTGGTTGGTACTTGGTAGTTGCTGGGTGGTTACTGCTTAGTTACTGAGTAGTTACTGTATAGTTACTGACTGCTTACCTGGTGGTTACTGAGTGGTTACTGTGTACCTGCTGACTGCTTACTGGGTTGTTACTGGGTGGTTACTGTATAGTTACTGACTGCTTACTGGGTTGTTACTGGGTGGTTACTGGATGGTTACTGGGTGGTTACTGTATAGCTACTGACTGTTTACTGGGTGGTTACTGGGTGGTTACTGTATAGTTACTGACTGCTTACTGGATGGTTACTGGGTGATTACTGTGTAGTTACTGACTGTTTACTGGGTGGTTACTGTGTGGTTACTGTATAGTTACTGACTGCTTACTGGGTGGTTACTGGGTAGTTACTGTATAGTTACTGATTGTTTACTGGGTGATTACTGTGTAGTTACTGACTGTTTACTGGGTTGTTACTGTGTGGTTACTGTATAGTTACTGACTGCTTACTGGGTGGTTACTGGGTAGTTACTGTATAGTTACTGACTGCTTACTGGGTGGTTACTGGGTAGTCACTGTGTAGTTACTGACTGCTTACTGGATGGTTACTGGTGATTACTGTGTAGTTACTGACTGTTTACTGTGTGGTTACTGTGTCGTTACTGTATAGTTACTGACTGCTTACTGGGTGGTTACTGGGTGGTTACTGTATAGTTACTGACTGCTTACTGGGTGGTTACTGGGTAGTTACTGTATAGTTACTGACTGCTTACTCGGTGGTTACTGGGTGATTACTGTGTACTTACTGACTGCTGACTGGGTGATTACTGTGTAGTTAATGACTGCTTACTGGGTGGTTACTGAGTGGTTACTGCGTAGTTACTGACTGATTACTGGGTGGTTACTAGGTAGTTACTGTATAGTTACTGACTGTTTACTGGGTGGTTACTGTGTGGTTACTGTATAGTTACTGACTGCTTACTCGGTGGTTACTGGGTGATTACTGTGTAGTTACTGACTGCTTACTGGGTGGTTACTGGGTGATTACTGTGTAGTTACTGACTGCTTACTGGGTGGTTACTGGGTGGTTACTGTATAGTTACTGACTGCTTACTGGGTGGTTACTGGGTGGTTACTGTATAGTTACTGACTGCTTACTGGGTGGTTACTGGGTGGTTACTGTATAGTTACTGACTGCTTACTGGGTGGTTATGTGTTGTTGTTCTGACTGCTTACTCGGTGGTTACTGGGTGATTACTGTGTAGTTACTGACTGTTTACTGGGTGCTTACTGGGTGGTTACTGTATAGTTACTGACTGCTTACTGGGTGGTTACTGGGTGTTACTGGGTGGTCACTGTATAGTTAATGACTGCTTACTGGGTGCTTACTGGGTGGTTACTGTATAGTTACTGACTGCTTACTGGGTCGTTACTGGGTGATTACTGTATAGTTACTGACTGCTTACTGGGTGGTTACTGGGTGGTTACTGTATAGTTACTGACTGCTTACTGGGTCGTTACTGGGTGATTACTGTGTAGTTACTGACTGTTTACTGGGTGGTTACTGGGTGGTTACTGTATAGTTACTGACTGCTTACTGGGTGGTTACTGGGTGGTTACTGTATAGTTACTGACTGCGTACTGGGTCATTACTGGGTGATTACTGTATAGTTACTGACTGCTTACTGGGTGGTTACTGGGTGTTACTGGGTGGTTACTGTATAGTTGCTGACTGCTTACTGGGTCGTTACTGGGTCGTTACTGTATAGTTACTGACTGCTTACTGGGTCGTTACTGGGTGATTACTGTTATTGTGTTACTGGGTGATTACTGGGTGGTTACTGTATAGTTACTGACTGCTTACTGGGTCGTTACTGGGTGATTACTGTGTAGTTACTGACTGTTTACTGGGTCGTTACTTGGTGATTACTGGGTGGTTACTGTATAGTTGCTGACTGCTTACTGGGTCGTTACTGGGTCGTTACTGTATAGTTACTGACTGCTTACTGGGTGATTACTGGGTGGTTACTGTATAGTTACTGACTGCTTACTGGGTCGTTACTGGGTGATTACTGTGTAGTTACTGACTGTTTACTGGGTCGTTACTGGGTGATTACTGTGTGGTTACTGTATAGTTGCTGACTGCTTACTGGGTGGTTACTGGGTGTTACTGGGTGGTCACTGTATAGTTAATGACTGCTTACTGGGTGCTTACTGGGTGCTTACTGTGTAGTTACTGACTGCTTACTGGGTCGTTACTGGGTGGTTACTGTATAGTTACTGACTGCTTACTGGGTCGTTACTGGGTCGTTACTGTATAGTTACTGACTGCTTACTGGGTGGTTACTGGGTGGTTACTGTATAGTTACTGACTGCTTACTGGGTGGTTACTGGGTGGTTACTGGGTGGTTACTGTATAGTTGCTGACTGCTTACTGGGTCGTTACTGGGTCGTTACTGTATAGTTACTGACTGCTTACTGGGTGCTTACTGGGTGGTTACTGTATAGTTACTGACTGCTTACGGGGTCGTTAGTGGGTGATTACTGTGTGGTTACTGACTGTTTACTGGTGGTTACTGGGTGGTTACTGTATAGTTACTGACTGTTTACTGGTGGTTACTGGGTGATTACTGGTTAGTTACTGACTGTTTACTGGATGGTTACTGGGTGGTTACTGTTGTTACTGACTGCCTGCTGGGTCGTTACCTGGTGGTTACTGTGTAGTTACTGACTGTTTACTGGATGGTTACTGGGTGGTTACTGTTGTTACTGACTGTTTACTGGGTCGTTACTGGGTGATTACTGGGTGGTTACATCTGTAATTATTGACTGCTTACTGGGTGCTTATGAGTGGTTACTGGTTGGCACTTGGTTGTTGCCGGTTGGTTACTGGGTGGTTACAGGGTGGTTGTTGTGTAGTTAGTGACTGCTTACTGGGTGGTTACTGTGTACTTACTGGCGGAATACAGGGTGGTTTCTGACTGCTTACTGGTACCCTTCTGACCGTCATACTGGCACCAACGTAAAATTCCAGAGTGCATGTAAACCGGCTGGAAGACCAGTGCTCCGGCGCTGACACTATACTTGATCAGATGAATAAATACTTGTGAAAAAAACAACCCAAAAAACCGGACACAGTTCCTTGGCAGTTCACTGCCTCATCTCCTTTCCCCACACAGTTTGTTCCTACTGGTCTCAGTCTGTGGTACAGTATGGTGCAGTGTGACGCAATGTAGTGTAGTGTAGTGCAGTGTGGTACAGTGTGACGCAGTGTGGTGCATTATGGTGCAGTGTGACGCAGTGTAGCGTAGTGTTGTGCAGAGTGGTACAGTGTGACACAGTGTAGTGCGGTGTGGTATATTGTGGCGCAGTGTGGTGGAATGTTATGCAGTGTGACGCAATGTAGTGTAGTGTAGTGTTGTGCAGTGTGGTACAATGTGACGCAGTGTAGTGCAGTGTGGTACAGTGTGGTGCAGTGTGGTACAGTATGCTACAGTGTGATGCAGTGTAGTGTAGTGTTGTGCAGTGTGGTACAGTGTGACACAGTGTAGTGCAGTGTGGTACAGTGTGGCGCATTGTGGTGCAATGTGGTGCAGTGTGACGTAGTGTAGTGTAGTGTTGTGCAGTGTGGTACAGTGTGACACATGTAGTGCAGTGTGGTACAGTGTGGCGCAGTGTCGTGCAATGTGGTGCAGTGTGATGCAATGTAGTGTAGTGTTGTGCAGTGTGGTGAAGTGTGACGCAATGTAGTGTAGCGTTGTGCAGTTTGGTACAGTGTGACACAGTGTAGTGCAGTGTGGTACAGTTTGGCACAGTGTGGTACAGTATGGAACAGTGTGACGCCGTGTAATGTAGTGTTTTGCAATGTGGTACAGTGTGACACAGTGCAGTGCGGTGTGGTACAGTTTGGCGCAGTGTGGTACAGTGTGGCACAGTGTGGTACAGTATGGTACAGTGTGACACAGTGTAGTGTTGTGCAGTGTGGTACAGTGTGACACAGTGTAGTGTGGTGTGGTACAATGTGGCACAGTGTGGTGTAGTGTGGCGCAGTGTGCTGCAATGTGGTGCAGTGTGACGCAATGTAGTGTAGTGTTGTGCAGTGTGTTACAGTGTGACACAGTGTAGTGCAGTGTGGTACAGTGTGGCGCAGTGTGGTACAGTGTAACGCCATGTGGTGCAGTGTGGTGCAGGGTGGTACAGTGTGACAGAGTGTAGTGTGGTGTGGTACAGTGTGGCGCAGTGTGGTACAGTGTAGCGCCATGTGGTGCAGTGTGGTGCAGTGTGATGCAATGTAGTGTAGTGTTGTGCAGTGTGGTACAGTGTGACACAGTGTAGTGTGGTGTGGTACAGTGTGGTGCATTACGACGCATTGGGGTTTAGTGTGGTTAGGTTGGTTTAGTGTGGTTCACTGTGGTTCACTGTGGTTACACCCACCCACCATTCACTCATAAGCCTACAGACCTAACCCTAATCCATCAGCACACCTCATACATGACCAGCTACCAGGTTTAGTCATCAGAAATGGTGTTTTGTCTGTTTTGCAAATTGCTGGTGATATTCACTATATGACCAAAAGGAACCCAACACCGAATCCCAGCCTCAGTATCAGCACAGCCATCTCTATTAAATTAACCTTGGTGTAGGTAACACCACGTGACCCAAGGTGTGGTATGAAGCACCCTCTGGGGTATCAGTGATGATAAGCTATTCACTCAGCATATGTGACTCATCATATCGAATCGGGTATTAAGTAACATTTTTGATAAAATGAGGCATACCACCATCATTCATATTCTTTAGGGATAATAAGCTCCATTTTGATACCACTCTTATATCTGTATCGTCGCCATCATCATCATCAATCCCTTAACTGCGAAAGTCATTGGGACACCACAAATGACATTTCAACTAGTTTTCTCCATTGTTTCTTGCCCTCCACTGCCCTCTGGGATCTCTGGGGTCTATCTAGTCCCCTGATGTCATCCTCCCACCTCTTCCTTTGTCCGCCTGGTCTTCTTCATCCTATCTCTGTGCCTTGCAAACTGGTTTTTGGCCAGACCTGACAGATGGGAAATAGGACCATACCACTGCAGTTTGTGTCGCCTTACGATCATCAGAAGATCTTCACGTGGTCAATTTGCATGTTTGATCCTGGCACAGACTTCTTCATTGGTAACATGATCTCCATCCATATCCCTTCTGCTGAGTGAGATATCATCATATATATGTTCCTGTGAATTGGCAAAGTTCTGAATATGGATTTTACTTTAATGGAAAAGAAAAAGCTTAAAAATTAATGTTGTCAAATTTACTTAGAAACGATTCTTTGATATTTAAGTTGGCACTACCAAATTAGCTAGAATACTTACATGATGTGCTAATGAAGCTTATTTTGCCATATTGTGACTGACTCAATACTAGGCGAAGCAACTTCTTACTCAATTCCATGTGAGGGGTCACACAAGTGCAGGGTTCCCCGTGGAATACTAATCATCGCTAAGTAATCACTCATCGTGTAGGACACCAGATATGGGCGTGATTGGTGGCAGATGCAGAGAACACAGAATCTAACTACTCAAACTTGGATTATTCATAAGACTGCGTGAAATGAAGATGACATCACTAAGAGTGTAGATATATGTATTGCATAATGAATTATGTAAGTATAACTATTTAATGCCCCTTCTCCTAATACACAGTTTATGTAATATGTAATCCTCCTTCCTGATTATTAATCAAGCTGAACCGGTGGCGCCACCACCGGTGCTCCACCTCACTAACTGCACCCACCCAACCCTGGTGGTTATTGCCGATTTTGTTTCCTCCGCAGCGACTGACAATCGTGGGCGATAGTGGTTGGTGAAGGGTTTGGGGGTTTGGGCATGTGGGGTGTGGGATATGATGGTGTGGGGATGTGGGGGTTTGGGGGTGTGCGAGTGTGCAGTGTGGTGCGGTGAGACGTAGTAATGGCGCCACAAGTTCACGTTCAGGGAAGAAGCAGGGAGAAGGATTAAATATATCGAACATTTCATGAATTATATTTGCATAATTCCTTTTTCATCACCATATATGTATATATATATATATATGCATAGGTATATATATATATTTATATATACCAGGTGTTTTCTTTTTTGCTTTTTATTGCACATGTATGCCACTATTTTCCTATTCCCCATGGAACTATATTCTTGTGATTTCGTACGACACTAGTGTCATTCAGCCAAGCAGAAAGTACCAATGCATCAATCTAGCACGAGTGTGTACATGCACACTAATTTGTTAATAAAAGCGACAACAATGATATGTATTTAAACATGTATATGAATAGTGATTAACTTCTTATCACATGTAATAATCAGGAGATAGTGATTGGCTCCCCTCCACTTGCAGGCAGGGTGGTGGTGGTGGAGGGGGGGGGGGTTGGAACCGCCCCAGCTCTTCCAATGGCTGGGCTGCGTCCCACCGCTCATCAGCCCACAAATTGCATTCCACTTCTGTGCCCCGTTTCTCTGAACTGTCAGGTCCGCACTATATATAATATGCATAGGAACCATTAATAGTCCTTGTGGATGGATGGGTTACTTTCAAATTTGAGCTGTAGAGTGCTTAACTGTGGGAGATGGTTGAGTGAAGCCGTTAATGTGGAGGCGGTCTGTGCAGTGGAGTGTGACCCGCTTACACTGCACAGATTACAGCTGAGGACGACAGGTGTGCCCTGAACAACGTAATCCACTTTGCGGATTATCTCAGCATTCGCCACATCGTTATCGATTAGTTGGTTATTACCAAGTTGCCATGGGGACAGTGCTGCTATCTGGCTTAGGTGCACTCGCACATGTCATGTTGAGGTATTAGATTCATGAATTTGAAACCCAGATGAGTCAAGCCAATAACTCAGAATGTTGATACTTGTTGCTACCTAGCCTGGCGCTCAGCATTAATAGGATAGGGCCGGGACTGGTTAGCTCAGAACCAGGATAATGTGACTGAGTGGGAAATCAGGTAATGGTGCCAACAGTCTGGTCTCCCAGTGGGGCAACACCAAAAAGTCCCCATATGTGTCCACTGTCACAGGTCAATACCCATCCTGAAATGTCTTTAGATGTTGCGAGAATGGAAAACTCAAACAAACAAATAAAAGTTGCCATAAGCAGTGCACAGCAAAGCAGCATTGCACTCGGGTAGTCTTCACTGTGGTTTAAGTAGTAGAGTGAGAGTAGCATTGTGTCCAGGCAATGTGAGTGTGGTGTAATACAGTGATAGTCGCATAGTATCCAGGGACTGTGAGTGTGGTGTAAGTAGTACAGTGAGACTATCATTGTCGTCAGATAATGTGAGTGTGGCGTAAGTAGTAGAGTGAGACTAGCATTGTACCCAGGCAGTGTCAGTGTGCCGTAAGTAGTCCAGTGAGACTAACATTGTACCCAGATAATGTGAGTGTGGTGTAAATAGTACAGTGAGACTAGCATTGTACCCAGGCAGTGTGAGTGTGGCGTAAGTAGTACAGTGAGACTAACATTGTACCCAGGCAGTGTCAGTGTGCCGTAAGTAGTACAGTGAGACTATCATTGTCGTCAGATAATGTGAGTGTGGCGTAAGTAGTAGAGTGAGACTAGCATTGTACCCAGGCAGTGTCAGTGTGCCGTAAGTAGTACAGTGAGACTATCATTGTACCCAGGCAGTGTCAGTGTGCCGTAAGTAGTACAGTGAGACTATCATTGTCGTCAGATAATGTGAGTGTGGTGTAAATAGTACAGTGAGAATAGCATTGTACCCAGGCAGTGTGAGTGTGCCGTGAGTAGTCCAGTGAGACTAACATTGTACCCAGGCAGTGTGAGTGTGGTGTAAATAGTACAGTGAGACTAGCATTGTACCCAGGCAGTGTGAGTGTGCCGTAAATAGTACACTGAGACTAGCATTGTACCCAGGCAGTGTGAGTGTGCCGTAAGTAGTACAGTGAGACTAGCATTGTACCCAGGCAGTGTGAGTGTGCTGTAAGTAGTACAGTGAGACTAGCATTGTACCCAGGCAGTGTGAGTGTGCTGTAAGTAGTACAGTGAGACTAGCATTGTACCCAGGCAGTGTGAGTGTGGTGTAAGTAGTACAGTGAGACTAGCATTGTACCCAGGCAGTGTGAGTGTGCTGTAAGTAGTACAGTAAGACTAGCATTGTACCCAGGCAGTGTGAGTGTGGTGTAAATAGTACAGTGAGACTAGCATTGTACCCAGGCAGTGTGAATGTGTCGTAAGTAGTACACTGAGACTAGCATTGTACCCAGGCAGTGTGAGTGTGCTGTAAGTAGTACAGTGAGACTAGCATTGTACCCAGGCAGTGTGAGTGTGGTGTAAATAGTACAGTGAGACTAGCATTGTACCCAGGCAGTGTGAATGTGTCGTAAGTAGTACACTGAGACTAGCATTGTACCCAGGCAGTGTGAGTGTGCTGTAAGTAGTACAGTGAGACTAGCATTGTACCCAGGCAGTGTGAGTGTGGTGTAAATAGTACAGTGAGACTAGCATTGTACCCAGGCAGTGTGAATGTGTCGTAAGTAGTACACTGAGACTAGCATTGTACCCAGGCAGTGTGAGTGTGGTGTAAGTAGTACAGTGAGAATAGCATTGTACCCAGGCAGTGTGAGTGTGCCGTGAGTAGTCCAGTGAGACTAGCATTGTACCCAGGCAGTGTCAGTGAGCCATAAGTAGTACAGTGAGACTAGCATTGTACCCAGGCAGTGTGAATGTGCTGTAAGTAGTACAGTGAGACTAGAATTGTACCCAGGCAGTGTGAGTGTGGTGTAAATAGTACAGTGAGACTAGCATTGTAGTCAGGTAGTTTCAACTGCGCTGTATGGAGTAGACTGGTAATAAGTACTTTTAGGCGGCTCCTACTGATGAATGAATCAATAGAAACCTACTTACACTGATTATAGGTCCAGCCTTATATTACCCTAAAGATCACCTCAACACCAAAGGCTCACAGTACACTTCTAATAATATCTCACTGCTAGAAGGAGACATGTCTAATTAAGCACCCACAAGTAAGTATCACGGTGCATAGCTGACCCCTTGCTTTTCTTTTTTCATTAATTTCATTCTTTACGTGTTCATTCATGCTTTGTTCTGTAGTTTCCTGTAACTGCCTATCCATAATGCTCTAACTTTCTTTAATGTTTATCGGCATTTGTACATTATGGCTGGAACACTATTGGTTCAGCACTAATAATATATTATTCAGAAGAATAAAATCAGCTACATATCTGTGTATGTGATTATTTTCAGGTAGTTCGACTAGTGTGGGGTGTGATAGTAGTACAGTAAAACTATCACAGTACTCAGGTAGTCTCACTGTGGTGGAAGCAGTACAGTAAAGCTATCACTGTACTCAAGTAGTCTTACTGTAGTGTAAGTAGTACTGTACAGCTATCACTGTACTCAAGTAGTCTTACTGTAGTGTAAGTAGTACACTGTAAAGCTATCGCTGTACTCAAGTAGTCTTACTGTAGTGTAAGTAGTACAGTAAAACTATTACTGTACTCAGGTAGTCTTACTGTAGTGTAAGTAGTACAGCAAAGCTATTACTGTACTCAGGTAGTCTTACTGTAGTGTAAGTAGTACAGTAAAACTATCATTGTACTCAGGTAGTCTCACTGACTGTAATGTAAGTAGTATAGAAAACTATCACTGTACTCAGGTAGTCTCACTGTAGTGTAAGTAGTACTGTAAAACTATCACTCTACTCAGGTAGTCTCACTGACTGTAGTGTAAGTAGTACTGTAAAACTATCACTGTACTCAGGTAGTCTCACTGTAGTGTAAGTAGTACTGTAAAACTGTCACTGTACTCAAGTAGTCTTACTGTAGTGTAAGTAGTACAGTAAAACTATCATTGTACTCAGGTAGTCTCAATGACTGTAATGTAAGTAGTAGAGAAAACTATCACTGTACTCAGGTAGTCTCACTGTAGTGTAAGTAGTACTGTAAAACTATCACTGTACTCAAGTAGTCTTACTGTAGTGTAAGTAGTACAGTAAACTATCATTGTACTCAGGTAGTCTCACTGACTGTAATGTAAGTAGTAGAGAAAACTATCACTGTACTCAGGTAGTCTCACTGTAGTGTAAGTAGTACTGTAAAACTATCACTGTACTCAAGTAGTCTTACTGTAGTGTAAGTAGTACAGTAAACTATCATTGTACTCAGGTAGTCTCACTGACTGTAATGTAAGTAGTAGAGAAAACTATCACTGTACTCAGGTAGTCTCACTGTAGTGTAAGTAGTACTGTAAAACTATCACTGTACTCAAGTAGTCTTACTGTAGTGTAAGTAGTACAGTAAACTATCATTGTACTCAGGTAGTCTCACTGACTGTAATGTAAGTAGTAGAGAAAACTATCACTGTACTCAGGTAGTCTCACTGTAGTGTAAGTAGGACTGTAAGACTATGTGTTGGACTGTTGGTACCTCACTGTGGTGTAAGTAATACTGTAAAACTATCGTTGTACTGAGGTAGTCTCACTGTGGTGTAAGTAATACTGTAAAACTATCGTTGTACTCAGGTAGTCTCACTGTGGTGTAAGTAATACTGTAAAACTATCACTGTACTCAGGTAGTCTCACTGTGGTGTAAGTAATACTGTAAAACTATCGTTGTACTGAGGTAGTCTCACTGTGGTGTAAGTAATACAGAAAAGCTATCGTTGTACTGAGGTAGTCTCACTGTGGTGTAAGTAATACTGTAAAACTATCGTTGTACTGAGGTAGTCTCACTGTGGTGTAAGTAATACAGAAAAACTATCGTTGTACTGAGGTAGTCTCACTGTGGTGTAAGTAATACTGTAAAACTATCGTTGTACTCAGGTAGTCTCACTGTAGAGTAAGGATTACTGTAAAACTATCGCTGTACTCAGGTAGTCTCACTGTAGAGTAAGTAGTACTGTAAAACTATCGTTGTACTCAGGTAGTCTCACTGTGCTGTTAATTGTACAGTAAAACTATCATTGTTTTCAGGTACTCCCCCTGTAGTGTGAGTATCACATTAAAACTATCATTGCGCTCAGATAGGCTCGCTGTGGTGTATATTTATCCTTCAGCTTCATGCTAAATATTAAAAAATTCTATCTGACAACTAGAACCAAACATTATCATTCGATATATAGCACAGTGCTCTAAGATTGCCTAACATAATCTGTAACGTGACGTAGCTTCCCCCCACACATACTGTGCTGCCCAGAAACACTGTGCTGCCCCCCCCCCCCCCCCCCCCCCCCCCCAAACACTGTGCTCCCTCCAATACTCTGTACCCTCCTCGCTCTGTACATTTACAAATAAATTAACTTATTAAATGAATTCACTAGGAAAGATGGCATTCCTGAACCAGCATTGGAAAACTGCATGTCTACCTATTGCGTGACGTCCCACATGCACATGTCAGCAGATCTAGTGTATGCCGTTCATGAATAAGAAAGCACAATGGCTGCCGTCACACAACCCAGCCATCTGCCACACACAGGGCCTGCGCGGGCTGCTTGCGCAGGCTCACTTGTATGTTTCAAATAGAATATGCAATGCACCAGGAACCCATCTGCAGTTTGTCTGTTCTCTGCACCGTTCAGCTAGTACTAGTAGTCTGCATAGTTAAGTCAGCAGTATGCACAGTTCAGCCAGTAGTCTGCACAGTCCACTTAATAGTCTGCACAGTCCAGCTAGTAGTCTGCATAGTTCAGCTTGTTATCTGCATAGTTCAGCCAGTGGTCTGCAGCATGCACATCCGTACTTGCCCGTCAACCAATCTCCCCCTCGTAAGTATCAACCCACCACTTGCACCCACTGAACACCAGCTATTCAACACTGCGGGCGACTCACACCTGCTCACACCTGCTCACAACCACTCACAGCCACTCACAGCCACTCACAGCCACTCACACCTGCTCACGGCCACTCACAGCCACTCAACCAACACACACAGGCTTTCTAGCGGATCATCAGGTGCAGATGTGTCTGTTTCAAAGTCATCGGTTGCCATGGTAACCAGGTTGGGCCGCCGCCTCCCATATCTATGCGGTACGACATAGGGGTGTGCGTGGGGCGCGCTTCCATGGCATGTTTGGACGGTTCTGGGGTCGTGGTGGGGTGCAGGTGGCGGGCTGTTGGTGGTTGGTGGCGGTGGGTGGTGGTATTTGGCGGTGGTGGGTGGCGGTGGATGGCGGTGGATGGCGGTGGGTGGCGTTGCGTTAGGGTGGGCAGACCCGGTAAGTGTGAGCAGTGCTTTCAGCCTTACACTACAGAGCCTTACAGACCAGGTCCTTTGATTCAGGGTAATTTGGGATAAAGCTAGCAGTTCCGGAGAATGGGCTAAGCTGGCACTGAGACGAGAAACCCGGACCCCCCGCCCGCGCCCCCCTCCCCCATCCCTCACAATCCTCCACAAAGGGTGATGACCTGATGCAAATCTCCAGACTAACATAAGTGCACCTAGCTGTGAGGAGGCAGGGTGCTGGGTTAGCTATGTGAGGAGGCAAGGTACCAGGTTAGTTGTGTAAGTAGGCATGGTGCCGGGTTAGCTATGTGAGGAAGCAAGGTACCAGGTTAGTTGTGTAAGTAGGCATGGTGCCAGGTTAGCTATGTGAGGAAGCAAGGTAGCAGGTTAGTTGCATAAGTAGGCATGGTGCCGGGTTAGCTATGTGAGGAAGCAAGATACCAGGTTAGTTGCGTAAGTAGGCATGGTGCCGGGTTAGCTATGTGAGGAAGCAAGATGTCAGGTTAGTTGCGTAAGTAGGCATGGTGCTGGGTTAGCTATGTGAGAAGGCAAGGTACCGGTTAGTTGTGTAAGTAGGCATGGTGCCGGGTTAGCTATGTGAGAAGGCAAGGTACCGGTTAGTTGTGCAAGTAGGCATGGTGCCAGGTTAGCTGTGTGAGGGGACAATATACCAGGTTAGTTGTGTCAGTAGGCATGGTGCCGAGTTAGCTATGTGAGGTGGCAGGGTTCCGGGTTAACTTCCCCCCACCCACACATACTGGACTGTTCCCCAAACACTGTGCCACCCCCCATGTACACTGTGCTCCCTCCCACACACTGTGCTCCCTCCCACTCACTGTGCTCCCCACCACACACTGTGCTCCCTCCCACACACTGTGCTCCCTCCCACACACTGTGCCCTCCTTACTCTGTGCTCTTCCCTGCTTTGCTGCTCCACAAGCTGGCCTCACCCCCTGTGCACCTGAGCACCTTGTCCCCTCCGCGTGCTGCCCCGACGGGCCCGCCCGCCGCCCACCACCTGCTGCCAGCCCCGGCCCAGCGGCCAGGCATAAATCACAACCCACAAGCCACGCCTCACCGTCAGCCCATGATATATTAGCGCGTAACGAACGTGTGCGCGCACCGCTCGCTGTACAGCACTCTGTTGCGGTGTAATATCATCGGAAGACAATTTTACATATATGCGCAAGCAGATGAAATAGTTTGCATGGGTGGGCGGAGTGATTTCAAATGAGCTGAAGCCAAAGGACTGCCTCAAATCCCGCCCCCCCCTCCCCGTGAGGACTATTATAATGCAAATAAGTATGAACCAGACGCGGTGGCCGAATCGTTAGAGCACAGGCTTCCCGTGTGGAAAGTCACTAGTCTAACCAATGCTGAGTCAAAGCAATGACATATAAAATTGATACTTGTCACTACCTAGCCTGGTGCTCTGCATTAATAGGATAGGGCAAGGACTGGTTTGCACAATATCAGGATAATGTGACTGTGTGTGATATCAGGGCATGATACTTGTGACCTGGTCTCCCAGTGGGGCAGCACTATTAAGTCACCATGAGTGTGCACTGTCACAAGTCAATACCCATCCTGATAGGATGTTTGGATGTTGCTAGGATGTAAAACAACAACAAACAAGCGAACAATAAGTATCTAAAATTGTGGCTTTCGGTTTAAACGAAAATAACCGCATACACCGCTATGTTATTATTTGTTTTAGAACTAGATTAGGTTGATTTCAATTTGGGATAGTGTCATTCGACCGAGCAGAAAGCGCGTGTGTATCAAAGTAGCGCATGTATAATAGTATACACTGTAGCGGTGCACTGTAATTGTACATCACCCACCATGCACTGTAAGTACCACTTACGTACACTGTACCCTACATAATGCACTACCGTTGAATGTTGCATACCTACATACACAATAAAAGATGCGATAGTACCCATATGTAGGCTATCTGATAGGCTCTGTGACTGTGAGTGGCTGGGAGTGATTTTAATTAAGTGTGCCATTCCGCTTTGGCCCATTAGAAATCATTCGACGCCCCATCTCGAAAATGATTACATGTACCTCGATACAACTACGCCTCTTTCAGATGTCAATGTACCTGTACTGAGTTATTCCATTCTATTTGCTGGGTACCTATTGCTTACAGACTTCGTTGCTATTTTAGGGAGCAGCTAGCCGGTACCTATGCTCTATGTTCTGTACACGTGCTCTGTATCCTATACCTGTATTCTCTATCCTGTCTCCGTAGTCTATATACTGTACCTGTGCTATATATCCCGTACCTGTGCTTTGCATCCTATCCTGTAGCTGTACTTTATATCCTCTACCTGTACTGTATATACTGTACCTATACTCTATATCCGGTACCTGTACTCTATATCTTGTACCTGTACTCTATATCCTGTAATGTACTATATATCCTGTACATGTTCTCTATAACCCGTACCTGTGCTCTATATCCTGTACCCGTGCTCTTTATCCTGTACATATGGTCTATAACCCATACCTGCGCGTTGCATCCTATAACTGTGCTCTATATATTGTACCTATACTCTATATCCTGTACCTGTACTCTATGTCCTGTACATGTGCTCTATATCCCGTACTTGTGCTTTACATCATATAACCTTGCTCTATATATTATACATATATTCTATATCCGGTACCTGTACTCTATATCCGGTACCTGTACTCTATATCCTGTACCTGTGCTCTATGTACTGTACATGTGCTCTATTACCCGTACCTGTGCCTACCATCCTATAACCGTGCTCTATATATTAAACATATATTCTATATCCGGTACCTCTACTCTATATCCGGTACATGTACTCTATATCCTGTACCTGCACTCTATATCCTGTACCTGTATTCTATATCTTATACCTGTATTCTATATCCTGTACCTGTACTCTATACCCTGTACCTGTACTCTATATCATGTACCCATACTCTATATCCCGTACCTGTACTCTATATCCTGTACCTTTACTCGATATCATATACCTGCACTCTACATCCTGTATCTATACTCTATATCCAGTACCTGTACTCTACATCCTGTACCTGTATTCTATATCCTGTACCTCTGCTTTACATCGTGTACATGCACTCTACATCATGCATCTGCACTCTACATCATGTACATGTACTCTATATTCGGTACTTGTATTCTATGTCATGTACCTGTACTGTATATTCTGTGCCTGTACTCTATTTCCTGTACCGGTACTCTACATCATGTACCTGTACTCTATATCCGGTACCTCTGCTCTACATCCTGTACCTGCACTCTCCATCATGTACCGGCACTCTACATCATTTACCTGTACTCTATATCCTGTATATGTACTCTACATCATGTACCTGCACTCTATATCCTGTACCCGTACTCGATATCCTGTACCTGCACTGTACATCCTGTACCTGTATTATGTATCCGGTACCTGTACTCTATATCCTGTACCTGTACACTATATCCTGTACATGTACTCTATTTCCTGTACCTGTATTCTATATCCTGTACCTGTATTCTATATCCTGTACCTTTATTCTATATCCTGCACCTGTATTCTATATCCTGCACTTGTGCCCTACATCCTGTACCTGCCCTCTACATCCTGTACCTTACTGTATATCATATACCTGTACTCTACATCATGTACCTGTACTCTCCATCCTGTACCTGTCCTCTATATCCCGTACCTTACTGTATATCCTATATCTGTACTCTACATCATGTACCTGCACTCTCCATCCTGTACCTGTCCGCTATATCCTGGACCTTACTGTATACCATATACCTGTGCTCTACATCATGTACCTCTGCTCTACATCCTGTACCTGCACTCTGCATCCCGTACCTTACTGTATATCCTATTCCTGCACTCTACATCGTGTACCTGCACTCTACATCCTATACATGTCCGCTATATCCTGGACCTTACTGTATATCCTATACATGTGCTCTACATCCTGTACCTGCACTCTACATCCTGTACTTTACTGTATATCCTATTCCTGCACTCTACATCGTGTACCTGCACTCTACGTCCTATGCCAGGTACACTGCGCAGGTCTATGTGCACTCAGTGTACATGACCTGTGCTAACTGCCAGCCCACCTTCAGGCGTCCTTGACCTTTGTGCTAGTTACCGGTTGACCCCTTGTGTCATCTCCTTGTCGTCGTCCTCTTCACTTCCACCCAAACACTCTGGGCACTGACCATCCTCAAGGACACCCATAAACTACACACACACACACACACACAAGCGCTTGCTTGTATATTGGGGTTTTACCTCCTAGCAAATGCAAAGTCACATCTTGGGAACGGGCCACCGACTAATGACAATGCACACACACAACGCACCTATGGCGACTTGATAGTGTTGTATCACTGGAGCACCACAACGTCACGATATCCCACTCAGTCGCATATATCCTGACCTTGAGCCGATCAAACACGCACAGACATATAACGACTTGATAGTGTTGCCTAACTGGGTTACCACATCGTCACGATATCCCACTCAGTCGCATATATCTTGACACTGAGCCCGACCAGCCAGTCCTTGCCTCCCTGGTTCCTCGTTGCCTCTGTGTTCTAAATGCTGGATTAACCCCACAGGGGGGTAATCACAAAAAATTAATGCTGGGCCATCCCTCAGTAGGAGGAATCTTCCGAGAGGAAGAAGCTGAAGAACTTGGGAATCAAACTGGAGTGCTCATGTCTCGGTTCAGTGGGCACTAATGACCCCCACTCCCCCACCATCCTCCCACCCTCCCCCTCTCTCCCCCTCTACCACCCCCCCTCCTCCACACACCCACACCCTCCCCCTACTTCCCCACCCCCACATCCTCCCCCACCCTCCCCCACGCTTCACCCACCCTACCCCACACTTCACCATCCTCTCGTTAATTGCTGTCACAAATAATTGACAGAGACCAAGGAGCACATGTCCGACAGACTCCCGTCGCTGTAAGACGACTGCGAACCATCTTTTAAAGTCTCATTAGTCACTAATTATTATTTTAAAAAGCGAGACTTGTCAACAAACACTCCTTTTTGTTGCTATTGACAGAAGATTATCATAAAAACCATGAGAAATGCAGTATTTTGTGCTTTGAATAATTTTGAATTTGATTGGTTGGTTGTTGTTTTACATCCTAGCAACATCTAAGATCATATCAGGATGGGTACCGACTTGGGACAGTGGACTTTATAGTGCTGCCCCACTGGGAGATCAGGCCACCAGCACCATGACCTGATATCCCACACAGTCACATTATCCTGATACTGTGGTAACCACTCCTAGTCCTATCCTATTAATGCCGAGCGCCAGGCATTGGTTTGACTCGACTGGGATTCAAACTTGGGAAGACTGCGCTCTATCGATTCGGCTTCCGCGTCCGGTTATGAATCTGATTTTGCCTGCCTTAAAGTTAAACATGTTGATGCCTTATGCAATGGTACCTGGGATTTGTTTCAACGGACAACTGCTGCATCTAAATCTGTTGTCTCACTGACATATCAGGTCTCCTGTCATAGAATGGATAATCAAATGAAACACAGACAGTTTGTACATTGACAAGATGGCCTGCACATGGTATTGGGTTGGTGATCACAGGGTTCGCTGAAGACAGATATAACAGGTTTGCGCCCCAATGCCATTTAAGTGTCTATGCCATAGTCTTTTCTGTATGGCCAAGGCCAGCTGAAGGTATCGGCAACTGAGGCAGTCGCCCGGGCCGCCACACACTAGGGGGCGCTAAATATAATTCCTGGGAATTCTAGACTATGCTAGCTATATTAATGACAGGATTTGAAACTGTGATATTGTGTTTGAACCATTTTCTTTAGCTTGTATATTGTAATAAACTCTTTTTAACCACATTTGTAATTTTACCGCCTATTGAGAATATTAAAAAAGATTATACTTGTAAGGGCACTGAAGTTCATCTTTCCCGGGGTGCCAGCAACTCGAGGGCCGACCGACACTGCCTCTGCCCTATAACCAGCTGAGGTGCGTGACTTTGCAGGACGATGAGCATCCGAATGGCTGTGACAAGATCCCATATAACGAACATTGAAACCAGTATCCCGAAGTGTTTTCAGCAGCGCTAATCAACCAATACCAATGTGGTTTAGATCTCACGGATCTGAATAGATTGTTTAAAAAAAATATTATGCGTGAGTGTTCAAAAACCATGTTGCAATTATTGTTTCATCGGATCTATGGGATGGAGTTAAGACTGAAGAGTCACAGCAGCAATCACCCTGATGGGTTTTCTCATACTTTTAGACCGGAAAGAGGGATTTGACCGCCCCAGAGATGGGCCGTGACTTCCCGGGACGAAGGGCCTTGACCGCCCCGGGAGGAAGGCCTTGCCCGTCCCGGGGAGGAGGGCCATGACCGCCCGGGAGGAGGGCCCTGCCCGCCCAGGAGGCTGCCCGCCGCCTGTCGCTGCCCGCCCGCCCGCCTGCCGGCCCTCGGCTGGCCGGCGCCGGGCGGAGAGCGGTAGCGGCGAGCCCGGGGCCGACGCGGGAAGCGGCGCGGGGATGCGGCGGGCGGCTCCCCGGGCCGGCACGCCGCCGCCCGCCCGGTAAAGTGCCGCTAAGACGATTAGCGCCGACCGGCCTCTGGAGGTCCAGGGTTAGTTGGGGGGTGGGGGTGGAGGTGGAGGGTGGGAGCTGCTGGGGTATGTGGCGGGAGTTGGGGGAAGGTAGGGAGGGATTGTGGTGTGGCGTGGTGTGGGGAGGGGAGAGGAGGAGTGGGAGTGTAGAGCAACAGAGGGACGTGGGAGGGGTGTGGGAAGGGTGTGGGGAGGGTGTAGGGGGGGGTGTGGAAGGAGTGTGTGGGGGAGACGTGGGTGGGGAGGAGTGGCGGGGAGGGGTGTGGGGTTGGGTGGGGAGAGGTGTGGGGAGGGTTGTGGGGGATGAGTGTGAGGAGGTGTGTGGGGAGAGGTGTGGGGAGGGGTGTGCGGCGGGGCGGGGCGGGGCGGCGGGGCGCGGCGGGGCGGCGGGGCGGGGCGCGGCGGGGCGGGCGGGTGGGCGGGGCGGGGCGGGGCGGGGCGGGCGGCGGGCCGGGCGGGGCGGGGCGGGGCGGAGCTGGGCGGGGCGGGGCGGGGTGTGGCGGGGCGGGGCGGGGCGGGGCGGGGCGGGGCGGGGCGGGGCGGGGTACGGGATGGGGGTGCGCGGGGTGGGGGTTAATGGGGGCAGTGCAGAAGAGAGGGGCACAGGACGGGGCTAATGTTGACTTAATACGCAGGGTTATACTGATCAGAAGGACAATACGCCAAACAGAAATGAGCTGTTCGCGAAGGTCGCACATTCCACAGGTAGGGGAAAAACAAGGGACCAGTACTCGCGAGGTACACTCGAGGGGCACTCGAGAGGCACTCGATGGGCACTCGAGAGGCACATTAGTGAACAATGAATCACTGAACCCATATTGAAAGTATTTAATTAAATACTACACAGGTTGGTCTACACATTGTGATGCTGACTCCTTGACTTATATATCACTTATATATCAGGTGTGACCCCTTATGTGGGTGGACTCTACACAAACCCCGGTACCAGTTAGCAAGGGTAAGAACTGACTAGAGTTATTTAGATCCGAAGCTAGACTTAGCTAGATTAATCTAAGTGAATGAATGTGGTGTTTGCTGCCGACACAGCATTAAGCAAAACCAACCAATCAACCAAGATAATCTAAATGTAGGAAAATGTCAAATGTGTCGATAAGATTGCGATACAAGTCATTGACCTTTAAACTAATAGTGTATGTAATAATGTCAGTTCGTAGATCAACTAGGCTTTAGAAGGGCATCTTAGATGTGATGTTACACTTGCTACTTCCAATCTATGGCGTGATTGTGTTTCAGTAGAATATGGAAGATAGTGCCACTGAGATACAGGAGATGAACTGTGTTATACCATGGAGTATAGCATGCTAATATAGCATCTCAAATGGCCGATTTGTTTGAGGCAGGGCTCATTGCACCTAGTACCGAAGTCTATAACTCATGTTCTTATGAACACATTGGCTATTATTCGTATATATTTCTGGATTTAGGTATATCTCTCGGATTAAGAGCTAGACAAGACAAGACAAGACAGGACACAGTGTGTGTGGTACAGGGCGTGCCGTTCTATATCAGCAGATAGTGCACAAGACACGGTGTGTGGTACACGGCGTGCCATTCTATATCAGCACATAGTGCCCAAGACACAGTGTGTGTGGTACACATTGTGATGTTCTATATCAGCACATAGTACACAAGACACAGTGTGTGTGGTACACGGCATGCCATTCTATCTCAGGACATAGTGCCCAAGACACAGTGTGTGTGGTACATGGTGTGCCATTCTATATCCGCACATAGTTCACAAGACACAGTGTGTGTCGTACACAATGTGTCGTTCTATATCTGTACACCGTGCACAAGAAATAGTGTGTGTGGTACATGGCATGCCATTCTATATCAGCACATAGTGCACAAGACACAGTGGGTGTCTTATACAGCATGCCGTTCGATATTACCACATAGTGCACAACACACAGTGTGTGGTACATGGTGTGCCATTCTATATCAGCACATAATTCACAAGACACAGTGTGTGTGGTAGACACTGTGTCACTCTATATCTGCACACAGTGCACAAGACACAGTGTGTGTGGTAAATGGCGTGCCGTTCTATATCAGCACATAGTGCACACGACAAGTATGTGTGGTATACAGCATGCCGTGCTATATCAGCACATAGTGCACACGACACCCTGTGTGTGGTATACGGCTCTATTTGTGTCATTCTATATCAGCACATACGGCACATGACACAGTGTGTGTGGTACATGATGTGTCATTCTATATCCACACATAGTGCACATGACACAGTGTGTGTGGTACATGATGTGTCATTCTATATCAGCACATAGTGCACATGACACAGTGTGTGTGGTACATGATGTGTCATTCTATATCCACACATAGTGCACATGACACAGTGTGTGTGGTACATGATGTGTCATTCTATATCCATACATAGTGGCCATGACACAGTGTGTGTGGTACACGATGTGTCATTCTATATCAGCACATCGTGCACATGACACAGTGTGTGTGGTACATGATGTGTCATTCTATATCAGCACAAAGTGCACATGACACAGTGTGTGTGGTACATGATTTGTCATTCTATATCATCACATAGTGCACATGACACAGTGTGTGTGGTACATGATGTGTCATTCTATATCCACACATAGTGCACATGACACAGTGTGTGTGGTACACAATGTGTAGTTCTATATCAGCACATAGTGCACATGACACAGTGTGTGTGGTACACAATGTGTAGTTCTATATCAGCACATAGTGCACATGACACAGTGTGTGTGGTACATGATGTGTCATTCTATATCCACACATAGTGCACATGACACAGTGTGTGTGGTACACAATGTGTAGTTCTATATCAGCACATAGTGCACATGACACAGTGTGTGTGTGGTACACAATGTGTAGTTCTATATCAGCACACAGTGAATATAAACAGAATATAAACGGAAGATATAACAGAGTGGGGGGACCTGCTACTTTCCCACCCCCACTTACACCCCCCACACCCACAGATACGCATACCCACCCACAGACACCCATCCAGACCCACAGAAACCGTCACATATAGAAACACACATACACACACAGAAACCTTCACATCCACACACACGTCCACACACACAGAAATGTACCCACCAAAACCCTTGCACCCACCCCCACCCAAACACCCCCACCCACGCCCACACCCACACCTACAACCACACACCCACACCTATGCACCCAGAAACAGACCCATACGCCTAAACCCACATCCACACACCCACACACCCACACACTCGCACCCACACACCCACATGCCTTAGCCTCACCCATGCACACTCTCACCCATGCACACACCGATGAACACACACGCCCACCCACACGCCCACACCCACATTAACGCGCACACCCTGCTCTCCCCCCATATATTTTGGGTAAATATAGTTACGGGTAAATGGAATACATACAGTTAGTGAAGAACTGAATATGAAGCACAACATAGAATTGGAGATAGCCATGCACATGGGCACAAGTTGAACGTGGATGCAGCGTAGTGGACTAGAGCGTAACGTCGGTAAAGCATAGTGATACCATCATTCAACGAGAGAGGACAACGTAATGACGCTCACGGAATGTTATGAACGTTATTCCATCGCCAGCACTACATTGCTTTACGTTACCTTACATTACTTACGTCATTAAACGTTGGCGAAACGCTGAACGTACGTTCTCCTGATGTTCTCCTGACGTTCTCCTGACTTTCCCATTATGCCGCATGGACGTTTCCACTGGCTTTAATGTGGGTCAACGAGTGGAACGTAGTGAGGAACGTTTGACTAATGTCCGTTTAACATCATTGACGTTCGCCGAACGTGTACAGAACGTATGGCGAACGTAAACCTTTACGTTCGCGTCACGTCAAAAGTTTTGAACAGGTTCAAAACCTTGACGCGTGCCGACGTAACGTGACATAGCTCGACGTCAGTCTAACGTCATTCTGACGTCATCATAATGTAACCAAGCGTACGGCAACATAATGACGAAAACTGAATACGTCAGGCTCACATTGGCTCGTTACGTCGTAGTGTGACAGGGGTATTAGTATATGTGGGTCTTAGTAAAGCAGAATGTATAGAGCATATCGCAGAGTGGTAACAAGATCCATCCCATTATCTCTTTGTTTTGTGTTTGTATTTTCATAGCCATAACCTATAGAGTTGCATATAGACCTAAATGTAGAGCTACATATAACATTGGAGATGTGACTACCTGCTCCTCCTCACCAGCCCCCCCCCCCTCACCCCCCACCACTTCCCCCAGGTGGTATGCTACAGATCACAGTGAATCCGCCGCACGTAAACCCTTCAGACTGGTGTCTGTTGACGACAGAGCTGCAGATGCTCACCTGTGCCACGCCCACCATGCACTCCCCCCTCATTCACGCATTCCTGAGCAGCTCAGAGCTGCTCACTTGCCTTAGATCTATGTTGCTGACAAATATAGTTTTTATTTATTTGAATAAGTGCCACCACTAATCTTGCAAGCACTCGTCTTCCAGCAAATATTTGAAAAACAATGAAAAAAGAGGGCAGGTGCTCACATTATAGATCACATGATATCAAGGTACAAGGTTGGAGACGAGCTATTGGTTGCATGTGAAACGCTGGTACAGTTGTAACATGGATTGGGGATTTACGAAGTAGAGTCAGATGTATGTGTATGTAACATGAAGAACTACTAGTATGGTGTTGTTGATGCTGGTTAAGGCTTGAACTGTGTTTACCTATTCTTTTATCAGGTATGTTTTTCTTATTCGTGTATGTAAACAAATAGTCAAATACATAACTATTTGCCTAGTTAATTATTGGGCACATTCCCACCCCCTCTCTCTATATATGCATAACTCCAGGCCGACAACCAGCACCCAACTACCAACAACTACACAATAAGATTACAGGAGGTCGGGGGTGACAATAACAATAACAATAACAGGATCATTATATTTCATCTTAATATACGCATAATGTACATACCATTGAAACCAGAGTTGATAATACACCTCAGTAACCGCCTAGTTAAATATATCCTGACTGAATAAATCCAGAAGTCCTGGGTGTAGATTTGAATATTTAATGGAATATCAGGTGGAACAAAAAAAAGAATACATATCTGGTTATGTATTTGCTCACTATTGCAACTTATGTGGATATCCACCGAGATGCAAATGGATAGAACACATAGCTGTTTACGCAGATGAATATGCAGATGAATATGCAGTTGAATAACAATTGACCAAAAAGCTGAATATGTTGAGTTATGCATAGAGTAGCACATATTAATGAATATCCGGGTGAACATACAGCTTGAGAGACAACTGAATATGTAGTAGATTATATGGCTTGTGTGATGCATCCTGCATTATGTGAGCATAACTAAAGGAAGGGTATCTACTCCTATATTGTACTCAACCACCAAATGCAGCTGGCTCTGCCTATGATGTACTGGTGTGAAGGTGAATATATAAATAAATATGGTTCTCTGTATACAGCTGGAAATAGTGCTAGAATA
Source organism: Branchipolynoe longqiensis (assembly GCA_030323885.1). NCBI lineage: Eukaryota > Metazoa > Annelida > Polychaeta > Phyllodocida > Polynoidae > Branchipolynoe > Branchipolynoe longqiensis. The sequence goes on along the minus strand of CM059193.1, from coordinate 50,853,109 downwards.
GCACTGAACGTAAAACCCTAACTGTCAGCACTTAGTCAATACAGTGTGCAGTGAGATGTGACATGTTAGCACGTTAAGTACAGTGTGCAATGAGGCATGCCATGGTGGCATTGTAAATACTGGGTGCAGATAGGTGTGACATATTAGCACTGTAATCACAGTGTGCACTGATGTGTCACATATTAGCACTGTAAGCACAGTGTGCAGTGAGGTGTGACATATTAGCACTGTAAGCACAGTGTGCAGTGAGGGGTCACATATTAGCACTGTAAGCACAGTGTGCAGTGAGGTGTCACTTATTAGCACTGTAAGCACAGTGTGCAGTGAGGTGTGACATATTAGCACTGTAAGCACAGTGTGCAGTGAGGGGTCACATATTAGCACTGTAAGCACAGTGTGCAGTGAGGGGTCAGATATTAGCACTGTAAGCACAGTGTGCAGTGAGGGGTCACATATTAGCACTGTATGCACAGTGTGCAGTGAGGGGTCACATATTAGCACTATAAGCACAGTGTGCAGTGAGGTGTGACATACTAGCACTGTAAGCACAGTGTGCAGTGAGGTGTCACTTATTAGCACTGTAAGCACAGTGTGCAGTGAGGTGTGACATATTAGCACTGTAAGCACAGTGTGCAGTGAGGTGTCACATATTAGCACTGTAAGCACAGTGTGCAGTGAGGGGTCACATATTAGCACTGTAAGCACAGTGTGCAGTGAGGGTCACATATTAGCACTGTAAGCACAGTGTGCAGTGAGGGGTCACATATTAGCACTGTAAGCACAGTGTGCAGTGAGGTGTGACATAGCTGTAAGCACAGTGTGCAGTGAGGTGTCACATATAGCACGAAGCACAGTGTGCAGTGAGGTGTGACATATTAGCACTGTAAGCACAGTGTGCAGTGAGGGGTCACATATTAGCACTGTAAGCACAGTGTGCAGTGAGGGGTCACATATTAGCACTGTAAGCACAGTGTGCAGTGAGGGGTCACATATTAGCACTGTAAGCACAGTGTGCAGTGAGGGGTCACATATTAGCACTGTAAGCACAGTGTGCAGTGAGGGGTCACATATTAGCACTATAAGCACAGTGTGCAGTGAGGGGTCACATATTAGCACTGTAAGCACAGTGTGCAGTGAGGTGTCACATATTAGCACTGTAAGCACCGTACATTGTTGGAAGGGAAGGTGAATGGCAGCAGAGGGAGAGGGAGACCAAGAACATCATGGTTTACAAATATTTCACAGTGGACAGGCTTGAATTATTCACAGTCTATCAGAACAGCACAACATCGGGACAAGTGGAGAACCATTGCATCCAACCCTCGACTAGAGGATGGAACTATTGATTGATTGATTGAAGCACAGTGTGCAGTGAGGGGTCACATATTAGCACTGTAAGCACAGTGTGCAGTGAGGTTTGACATATTAGCACTGTAAGCACAGTGTGCAGTGAGGTGTGACATACTAGCACTGTAAGCACAGTGTGCAGTGAGGTGTGACATATTAGCACTGTAAGCACAGTGTGCAGTGAGGTGTGACATATTAGCACTGTAAGCACAGTGTGCACTGAGGTGTGACATATTAGCACTGTAAGTGCAGGGTACAGATTGCTGGTTGTCGTCCCCTATTCAGCCACCATTGACAAACAATCTGTCAGCGCGGCCCGCCCGTTGGCCGAGACCATCCCATCGTAGTTATATCGACTCGTTAATGACAGTTACCCGCAAATACTGCCGGCTTTTAGTCGCCCCCTCGCCCCGCCCCGTCCCGTCCCGCCCCGTCCCGCCCCGCCCCGCCCCGCCCCGCCCCGCCGCGCCCCGCCCCGCCCCGCCCCGCCCCGCCCCGCCCCGCCCCGCCACGCCCCGCCCGCCCGCGCCGCGCCGCGCCCCGCCCCGCCCCCCCCCCGCCCCGCCCCCGCCCCGCCCCCCGCCCCGTCCCCGCCCCGCCCCGCCCCGCCCCGCCGCCCCGCCCGCCCCGCCCCGCCCCGCTCCGCCACGCCCCACCCACCGGCGCACCGACCCGCCCCGCCCCGCTCCGCCCCGCCCCGCGCCGCTCCGCCCCGCCCCGCCCCGCCCACAAAATAACACCAGCACAACACTATCACTAACTCGCTTGTAATGACGGCACCCCGAGGTTGGTTGGTTGTTGCAGTTTTGCATCCTGTCAACATCTACGGTCATATCGGGATGGGTACCGACTTGTAACAGTGCGCACTCATGGCGACGTTATAGTACTTCTCCACTGGGAGACTAGGCCTCCAGCACGCACTCTATCACATTCTGACACTGAGCCAACCAGTCCATGCCCTATCCAAATAATGCCGAATGCCTGGCTAGGAAGCAAGAAGAATACATTTTTAGCGCATTGGTTTGACTCGACGAGGGTTCGAATCCCACGATCTACCAAAACGGGACACGGACGCTCAACTCATTCGGCCATTCCGTCTGGTCGCACTCGTAGGTAGGGTTGTGTGGGTGGGTGGGAGGTGGGGTGCAGGTCTGGAGGGGGGTCAGCGGGTTATTCAGCCAATGGCAGGGCAGTATTTCCACAACAGATGGGAAGAACGGCAAAAAGGAGAAATCTCATCAGCAAAAAACAATCGGATTTCAGCTGGATGTTGAATAAACCTAATAAGCAGTGCACAATTCCACCTGGATCCCTAGGGATCAATCGGTGCCGTTAGTAATGAAGCTGGTTGGGATGCCAGAAATAAGTAGAAGCGTAGAGCAAATAGGTTAGAAATGTTGTCAAGCAGTGATGACGTCATATGCTGAGCCAACTACGCTGAGTAATCTGCTGTTAAGGAAGCATGTTCAGGTCATTGTAGGGATCGTAATCGTCACCAGTACTAATGAATTAAATAAATTGGATAAACATATATGCAAATATATATATATATATATATGCACAGTTAATATTATTATATTACAGTACATTATAATAATCATCCTACTATATTTAGATCAGAAAATGACAGAAACTCAAAATCATCGTACTATGCAATTTTAACTAGCTCCTAAAATATGTCATGCTGTGGTTTCATTGCACATCAACGCAGCACGGTTCCTGCTATATGTTGCTCGGACATAGAACCCCAACAAACAAATCAATTAAGGCCGATCTATTAAGTCTACGTAATTGATTCATTTGTTCATACATTATTCAACTTCTCCGCCACGTCCAATTATGCTCTAAATTCAGGTCTTATAAAATATGCGCACGCCATCATACAGCCTTTGGTCTGGGGGAATTCACAACAACGGGATACACATTGCTATAGTCCTGTAGTAGTCTGCACTGACCTCAGGCAACGAGCCACAGGAGACAGGTAGCCGTAGATAGGGTGATTGAATCAGGGAGCCTATGTAGTGTAATGGTTAGTAAGCTAGCCCCGGAATGGAAAGAGATGTGGGTTCGAATCCTGCTCTAAGCGTATTTTCACCACCCTCCAATGACACTGGTTGCCGTGACCAGGATCCTGTACAAGCTACATGTTGAATGGTTGTTGCACCTAACCTGTGTAAGTGTATTGCCTGTATGTATCTAACAGTAAGCAATACACGAGTTATGCACATACACCATCTTTAAAGACGTAAACTTCCAGAGGGGACGAGGGTTGTAATCTGCACTGAGCTCTCAGGCAAGGAGCAACATAGACAGGTGGGCATGGAAACATTAAGGAGCCTAACTAGTTAAAAGATTACCATGCTAGCCCTGCAATGGCAACAGATGTGGGCTCGAATCCTGCCCTAGACACAATATTTTTCATTGTCATCACCTCCACGACAATACCATACCTGCATTAGCGAATCTTCACAGACCACCGTTGGTTCAGTGTTCACTGCTCAGTGAATCACACCTTACCTTATGTGCAACTTTGGACAATATTTAGTTTTTACTACGCATTTAACGATGGTACCTGAATCATGCCTTTACCACATTATTATATCACAGTTTCTACCGACCTGCCCTCGGTCGTTGGGCAGTCAGATATTCCCTGCCCTCGGGCGCGCGTAACCGGGCATGTGTGTGTGTGGGTGTATGTGTGTGGGTGGGTAAGTGGGTGGGGGGTCAGGGTGCCAATGCCACACCGGAAGTAGCGGGCGCTGTACTTCCGGTTCCGGTCAACGCAGGCGCTTTGACGCCGGCACTCTGAAGGCGGCCGTGTGGTGGCGGTGTGACCGAGGTACGGTGGGGGGAGGGTGGGTGGTGACGGTGGGTGGTGATGGTGAGTGAGTAGAGATGGAAGGCCTACCTCCTCTAGCTGGACGCCGCCCACGTGAGTGGTGCGGTTGGACGTCATCTGGATGATGGCCACGCCCATGTTGCACCGGATGCCGAAGGAAATGACGAAGCCGACGGATGAGAGCATGGCGAGGGAGTAGCGCTTGGACGGGCCGGCCGGCATGTGGGCCAGGCAGCGCTGGCAGCAGAAGGGCAGCGGGATGCGGCTCGTCCCGCCGCCCGGCGTGCCGTCCGCCGCCCGGGGCCCGTCCTCGGACACCTCGTCCAGCTCGTCGTACTTGACTAGCGTCTTCTCGTCCCCGCCCTTCGAAACGAGGCTGGAAGGAAGGAAGGAAGCAGACAACACCGTTAACACACCGTTAAAGACAGGTCGTGATGCGCTTAATCTGGGATGCTGTTATGAGATAGCGGTCATCTGCTGTGAGATAGCGGTCATCTGTTGTGAGATAGAAGTCGTCTGTTGTGAGATAGAAAGCATCTGCTGTGATATAGAAATCGTCTGCTGTGAAATAGCAGTAATGTGTTGTGTTTGTTGTTTGTTTGTTGTTGTTTTATGTCCTAGCAACATCTAAGGTCAGAACAGGACGGATACCGACTTGTGACAGTGCACACTTATGGCGACTTTATAGTGCTGCCCCACTGGGAGACCAGGCCACCAGCACCATGACCTGATATCCCAATCAGTCACATTATCCTGACACTGAGCAAACCAGTCCTTGCCCTATCCTAATAATGCCGAGTGCCTGGCTAGGAAGCGACAAGTATCAATGTTAAAGTCATTGGTTTGACTGGACCAGGATTCGAACCCACAACCTTATGGTCTACCAACACATGTGTTGTGTGTTAGTTGTCGTTTGCTGTGAGATAACAGTCATCTGCTGTAAAATAGCAGTTGTCTTCTGTGAGATAGTTGTAGTCTGCTGTAAGATAGCAGTCATCTGGTGCGAGATAGTGGTTGTGTGATGTGTGTTAGTTGTCATTTATTGTGAGATAGGTGTCGTTTGTTGTGGGATAGTTGTCATCTATTGTGAGATAGTTGTCATCTGCTGTGAGATAGTAGACATCTGTTGCAAAATAGTGAGTGTCTGTTGTGAGATTGTTATCATCTGCTGTGAGATTGTGCCCATCTTCTATGAGATGGTTGTCATCTGCTGTAAGATAGCAGTGGTCTGCTGTGAGATAGCAACCATCTGTTGTGATATAGTTCTACTTTACAGTAGATGACTGCTATCTCACAGCAGAAAACAACTATCTCATAGTAGATGACTGCTATCTCACAGCAGGGTACAACTATCTCACTGTAGATGACTGTTATCTCACAGCAGGTGACAACTATCTCACAGTAGATGAGTGCTATCTCACAGCAGACAACTGCTATCTCACAGTAGATGACTGCTATCTCACAGCAGACAACAACTCAGGGCTGTGAGTGTTGGCTACATTCCACATACTAAAACACCTAAAACACCTAACTGTATAAGGCCATCTAGACATAGACTGTTCCCTTGTGGCATGGTCCCTTGTTCTGTGTTCGCTTGTGACCTTGTGATGTGCCACACAGGCATTCAATATGCTCATTCTCTTTGATCCCAGTCAGTATGTCACATGTGCCATGCACAAGGCCATACGGTCCCTGGTTTCATCCTATGGGAATGACCACTAAGTAAAACACAGATTCATTGTCTGTGTGGCGCGTCACAAGGTCACAAGCAAACATGGAACAAGGGAACTTACCACAAGGGAACAGTCTATGGATACACAGCCTTAGATCTAAGTCGTCGCTGTCAATATTGGCTACATTGCACACCCTGCTGCTGGTGCAACAGCTAAAGCACACAGCTGTATGCGATCTAAGTCAGGGTTGTGAGTGTTGGCTACATTCCACACCCTGCCGCCGGTGTAACAGGTAAGCACGTCTAATCGCTGACAAGGCACGGTGTGTCCCCTGTGTACGCCGACCACCCCACGGCTTCTGTCGGTTCCCCGCTGCCGATCCCCCGCCGGTCCCCCACCGGCCCTCTGCCGGACCGCTGCCGGCCCTCTGCCGGTCCCCCGCCGCCGGCCCACCGCCGGGCAGTCACCGCCTTTGTTCCCGGCCTCCGGGGCGAGGTCCTACAACCTCACCTTTGTTCCCATATGAAAAGACGGATCTAGAGCGATCACGGGTCAGCGTTGCCAAGTCTCCACTGATCTTAATCTTCAGACAGTGGCTGAGCGCCCACATCTCCGCCCTGGTCGCTCCGCCCCCAACTTCCACCCCATCTCCACCTCCCTGCCACCCTCCCCCCACCCCTACCCTCCTGCCCCACCCTCCGATCACCCCATCCCCACCTCCACCTCCTTGCCACTCCTCCCCCACCAACACCCTCCTGCCCCACCTCCGCCCCCTGGCCTCCTTCCCACTCAACGCCGCCCCTCCTCTACATCCCCTCCCCCACAGGCCGCCCCGGTGCTCCCCCTCCCCACCCCGCCCCCGCCCCTCTCACCCCCATCCTCCCCTCCCCCCGTTCCCCGCCCCTCTCAGCCCCATCCTCCCCTCCCCCCGCGCCCCGCCCCTCTCAGCCATCTCCCCCCCCCCCTGCCCCCGCCCCTCTCAGCCCCATGCTCCCCTCCCCCTCCCCCCGCCCCCGCCCCTCTCTCAGCCCCATCCTCCCCTCCCCCGCCCCCCGCCCCTCTCAGCCCCATCCTCCCCCTCCCCCAGCCCCCGCACCTCTCACCCCATCCTCCCCCTCCCCCCTCCCCCTGCAACTCTCAGCCCCCATCCTCCCCCTCCCCCCGCCCCTCTCAGCCCCATCCTCCCCCTCCCCCCGCCCCCCGCACCTCTCAGCCCCATCCTCCTCCTCCCACGCCCCTCTCAGCCCCATCCTTCCCCCTCCCCCCGCCCCGCACCTCTCAGCCCCTCCCTCCCCCTCCCCCGCCCCTCTCAGCCCCATCCTCCCTCTCCCCCGCCCCTCTCAGCCCATCCTCCCCCTCCCCCCCGCCCCCCGCCCCTCTCAGCCCCATCCTCCCCTCCCCCTCCCCCGCCCCTCTCAGCCCCATCCTCCCCCTCCCCCCCTCCCCCCCTCCCAGCCCCATCCTCCCCCTCCCCCGCCCCTCTCAGCCCCATCCTCTCCCCCGCCCCTCTCAGCCCCATCATGCTTACGCTCTGGCCGCGCTAACACACATCCCACATGCTACGTTCATGTCTGGTGTTCACCTACCAGACCATGTCCATGACGGAGCCGCTTACACCAGCGTCCGCCTCTACTTAGTGCAACGGGGGGGCCCCCCCCCCCCCCAACCTGCGCATTCCCTGCTACTTGTTATTGCGACACGCCACAGTGTCCCCCCCCCCCCCCTCATGTCCACAGCCTCTCAGCGATCACAAATCGATGGGCGGTGGCCACGCCATCCACAATGCACCAGTCAACATGGCGGCCCACGTGAGAACCCCCCTCACCACCACCACCACCTCCACCACCGTCCCCTCATTCTCCTTGACTCGGGAGGGCGGTGGCACTAACGAATTGCTTATCCGGTTTACCAACTATTCATCTCCACGGGGCTGTTACCGAATTAGCCATCGGTGAAGGTACATTGATTGTTCATTGCACATAAGTAGGGTCACGTGGTGAAGGTACATTGATTGTTCATTGCACATAAGTAGGGTCATGTGGGCGTATCCTGAACGTGTACTGTATCCACCATTTGTAGTTAATGTGCTTCCATACCTTCTTATTAACATAGAGGGGTGAGTGACTCGGAGGTTTTACGCCATGTGCGCAGCTAAGGGCATATTCATGGCGAGATATTAATATAGGTCATAACCTAATTAATATATAGAACTGTTAAGTAAGCCACTCGACGCAGCTTGTTATTGTTACATTCATTGATTAAACAGCGCAAAGTGGAATCGTCAGCAATTGGTCTTCCACATTCCACTATTCTTTGTGCTATCCTAACAATGCGAGTGCCAGGTCAGGTTAAGTAGTCAGAATTTCTATCATTTTGTGGTTGATTTGACTCAGCTGGTATTCGAACCACAGGTTCGAACCCCACGACCCTCCAAAGTGAGCAGCGGGTGCTTAGCTTATTCAGACCATCTCGTCAGGCGGATTATGTTGCAATAAGTCTTGTGCATCGCCAACTGTTAAACAGGTAAGTGTATATTGCTAAAAAGCACATGTGTGAAAACATGTTCTATAAACAATAGTCCCCCTGCTAAGAAATCACAAAAAAGCTCTCACTCTCAGCTCCCTATAAACCTAATCCTAATTTCCACACTCACTTCCAATGTGGCAGGTCATGGGTGCGAATCCCAGCCGAGTAAAAGCAATGACTTAGAAATTGATATTTGTAATATTACCTAACCTGGGTCTGATCATCAATAGGATTGGAAAAGGAGAAGCTAAATGAAGAAGACTGATTGTTCGAAATTCAAATTCCCTCTGCTTATTCAACGAAGGTAACAAAAAAAGGGTATTTTCTTATGTATACTCAATTGTTAAACCCACACAACTAAAAAGACAGTGAGACCAACAAGTGGCAAAGAAAACTGAATGTATGATCAAAACTGAGATAAAATCCACCCCCACCGACCACCCAAATTGCTGTGAACATGATACCATAGGCTTCTGCATTAACCGGTGGTGTTACATTGACTTAGCGCGCCCTTCTAAGTGCTATGCACCAACTTATGCTCAATAAGTGCACCTGTATCTAAATTAGATATGTAGAATCAAATTGAGATAATTGTCTTAGTTTTGACAATTTGATGCTTTATCGGACCATGCGGCTTTGAGGTAACCGGAAAGCACCTATCACACAGGAGTTTCCCTACAGAGCAGCCAAGTCTAGTTTGAATTTAATCCGCGATAGCTGTGTCCTGTAAGCATAATAGCGGAAAGACGTCGTTAAGTATATTCATGAGACCATCAACACTGAACAGGACAGTTTTACCGAGATCGGACGCAATGGCTGAATCGGTAGAGCGCAGGCCTCCCGTGCGGAAGGTAGGAAGTTCAACTCCCAGTCAAGTTAAATCAATGACTTTTATAATTGATAGTTGTCACTTCCTAGCCAGATGCTCGACATTATTAGAATAGGGCAAGGACTGGTTAGGTCAGTGTCAGGATAACGTGACTGAATGGGATATCAGGTTGTGGTGTGGGTGGCCTGGTCTCCCAGTCAGGCAGTACTATAAAGTCACCATGAGTGCGCACTGTCCCAAGTCGATACCTGTCCTGATATGACCTTAGATGTTGCCAGGACGTAAACATCCAACAACCAACCAACCATCCTTGACCGCGTCACACCCGGCTTTCTGTGTGAACCAATAGGCACAGTATAAATGGGTTAGTTTATGGCTGTCTGTGTAACTTGGCTTGGGGATCCTCTAGAGGGCGCCCTCACCAGGTGTTCAATACTCCAGATGGCGCCACCCGGGCGGCTATTAATAGATGCCCCAAACACTGCATCAATGCGCCAGCGATATCATACCAGTGGGGAGGCGGGTGGGAGGGGAGTTGTTTATTTTTTGTGTTTACTCTTTTTTTGTTATTTATAGAAGATAGCCAGTCATAACAATCAGACTCACAGATCAACGCTCCACACACCCACACAATGATCCACACACACCCATACAATCCCTCCCTTCCCTCCCTCACCCCACCTCTCCCTCTTCTCCCTCCTTCTCCCCTCCCTCCCCTCCCTCTCTCCACCCTTCCCTCCTCCTCCCCTCCCCTCCTCCTCTTCATCCTCCCCTTCTCTCCACTCCTTCCCCTTCCCTTCCCCTCCCTCTCCTTCCTCCCCTTCCTCCCCTTCATCCCCCCCCCCCTCCATCCTCCCCTTCCGCCGTCCTGATATGACCTTAGATGTTGCTAGCACGTAAAACAACAACAAACAAACAAAACAATCCTCCCTTCCTCCTCCCCTCCCTCCCCTCCGCCCTCTCCATGTTCTCCTTCCTCTCCTGCCATCCTCTCTCCCTCATCCCCTCCCCCCCTACCTCCCCTCCCCTCCTGCCCCTCCATCCTCTCCCCTCCACCCCCCTCTGCCCGCCCCTCTCTTCCCATCCCCCTCCCTCCCCTTCCTCCTCCCCTCCTCCCTCCCTTCCTCCTCCCTCCCCCTCCCCTTGCTCCGCCGCCCCTGCTTTTGCTGGTTGATTCTGCGCACGGCCCTTTGGCGACACGGCTGGTGTTGGCCCACAACCCACCTGCACCTCCTCTCCGTGCCAGCAGGTGCATCTCGGCACGCAGATCTCGCAGCGGCGAATCCCAGCGCTAAGCTTAGTCATCTAGTTAGTCAGCGCAGGTGCAGCCAGCGCCCAGCTTCTCCAAACACTGGCAGGTTGAATAATAATATCCAACATTACAAACGAGGCATGGTGTGTCACTGGATGTGTTTTTTTTTGTCTTTTAAAGTTTCATTTATTAAAAAGGAATATTAAAAGCATTCCGCTCCTGGGATTTGGTTTGCAGTCGATCTGCTGAAGATGTATTAACATAGCAATACAGCAGTGATCCATGTCACACATTCGCATAAAAGGGTTGCTTTCACATACTTGCAGAACATTGTTGGTTCTACACATGTGCAGATGTGTTGGTTTTACACACTCACACAAAAATACTGCTTTAGACACTCACACAGCGAACCATTTACACACTTAGAGAAGTGCCGCTTTTATACACTTATACAAAAGTGAAGCTTTCACACACAGATAACTGCTATTTTACACACTTGCACAAAGGGGCTGGTTTTACACACTCACAGAGAAGTACCAGCTTAATACACTGACACAGAAGTGCTGCATTTACACACTCACACATACGTGTTGTTTTTACACACCCACACAGCAGTGATACCTCTTCACACTTACACGGAGATGATACTTATACACACTCACACATAAGTGATACTTTTACACACTCATACATAAGTGATACTTTTACACACTCACACAGAAGTGCTGCATTTACCCACTTACACAGAAGTACTGCTTTTACGCATTCACATAGAAGTGTTACTTTTATACTCACACATAAGTGTTACTTTTATACACTCACACATAAGTGCTGTATTTACACTCACGCAGAAATCCTGCCTTTACACACTCACACAAGAGTACTGTTCTTACACTCACACACAAATTATTTTCTTTCACTCACACAAAAGTGCTACTGTTGCACAATAACACATAAATGCTACATTTACAAGCTCACACATAAGTGATGTGTTTACATGCTCACACAAAGTGCTGCTTTTACACGCTCACACATAGATGCTGCATTTACACACTCACACAAAAGATGCTGCATTTACCCGCTCCCAGAACAGTGCAGTCATGCTATGGACAGGAAGTACTTCCGGTTTCTACTTTTCATTGACACCTTTGTGAAAGTAGGCGTGTATTTGTTAATATCCCCACCCCATCTCCCCGCCAGAGGGCCTTCCCTTCACTACCGGCGGCGTCTGCTGTTATCATCTGACCACACACGAGACACAGACGACAACGGGGCGGGTGCGCGCGCAATTTGGACCTCTCTACTTACCGGAAGTTAGCGGAGTGCGTGCGGCTGTGAAGTCAGCGCATAAAGAGGTAACCATCAATAAGTGGGCAGCATTCGTGTCCGCGTCCGTGTCCGTGTACGTGTACGTGTACGTGTACGTGTACGTGTACGTGTACGTGTACGTGTATGTGTACGGAGCGCAGCCCCACCCACCGGCCACCGGCTCCCACACCCGACACCGTCTTCTGTAGGAGCATGTGTGTGGTGTGTGGTGTGTGCGCGGTGTGTGTGGTGTGTGTGGTCTATGGGGTGTGTTGTGTAGTGTGTGTGTTGTGTGTGTGGTGTGTGTGCGATTGTGTGTGGAGGGAGGATAAAGATGATGTGTATCTGCAGTGTATCTAGTGTGTGTGGTGTGTGTATCGATGGTGTGACTCCACTGTTTTGGCGTCTTAGTCAGTACTTCTTGTGTCTGTATTGTGGTCCGTGGTGTGTGTCGTGTGTGCGGTGTGTGCATCCGCGGTGTGTATCGATGATATGTGTATGCATGTATGTGTGTCCTGTGTGTGTGGTGTGTGTGCCTGTAATCTGTATGCGTGGGGGTTGTATGTGGTGTGAGTGCCTGTGGTGTGAGTGCGTGTGGTGTGTGTGTCTGTGGTGTGTGTCTGTAGTGCATGTGTCTGTAGTGTGTGTCTGTGGTGTGTGTCTGTGGTGTGTGTGCCTGTGGTGTGTGTGTCTGTAATTTGTGTCTGTGGTGTGTGTTTGTGGTGTATCTGTGGATGGTTTGTGTCTGTAATGTATTCTCGGTGGTATGTGTGTCTGCAGTGTTGGTACATATATGTGGGTTGAGTATGTAGTGCATGTCTGTAGTATGTATATTTGTGGTGTGTGTCTGTAGTGTGTGTCTGTGGTATATATGTGTGTGTGGTGAGTCTGTAGTGTGTGTCTGTAGTATTTATCTGTAGTATGTATCTTTGTGATATGTGTGTGTGGTATGAGTCTGTAGTATGTATCACCCGACACAATTAAACACCATCAACGCAATAAAACACCGCCAGCATCACCCAATGTAACCAAGCGCCCCTAACATCACCCAACACAATCAAACACCTCCATCATCACCCAATATAATCAAGCGCCCCTAACATCACCCAACACAATCAAACACCTCCATCATCACCCAATTTAATCAAGCGCCCCTAACATCACCCAACACAATCAAACACCTCCAAACTTACCCACCATAATCAAAACCTCCAATATCGCCCAACACAATCAAACCCCTCCAATATCATCCAACATAATCAAACACCTCCATCACCTAAAACTATCAAACCCCTCCAATATCACCCAATCCAATCAAACTCCTTCAACATCACCCAATGCCACCTAACGTCCGCTGGCACCACATGGCTTCCCCAACTAACACCCAACACATCAGCAACACCCTATCAAAAAAAGCCTAATTCCACACCTGCCAACACCCCCCATCTCCGCACGTCCTCACACACCATCACCACCCATGCGGAACCAACTCTCCGCCAACCGCCACATTATTCATTACACACTCCCTTTTCGGAACACCGCACTCAGTGGCAAATGAGGAGGCGAGGAAATTTCTCCCTTTTTTCTTTTTTCTTTTCTTTAAAAGAAAAAGATGACGAAAGCGAGATGGCGGTTATTGAAGATGGCTGCCGACTGTCATGTAGCGAAGGCAAGGATTAGACATTGCAATCCCTTTCAACCCCAGTCCCGGCGGTGTGAGGTCGCAGGCGGTATGATTAATTTGAAACCTCCTCAGCGCCCCCTCCAGGCAGCCCGGCCTACTAATCCTCCGGGCCCCTAGCGGCATTAATAATCACCATCTGTTGGCGGCCATTTTGAGGAGGTGGAGGACGGGTGAGAGGCTGAGTAGTGCCCGAGCTGCACTCACTGCACACGCGAGCTGCTCGCGGCGGGACGGACTAACTGTTGACCGACAAGGCCTGCCGCATTAACTATTCACTGACTGACCCTGCCTGCTGTAGTAACTGCTCACCAACCCTGCCTACTGCACAAACTACTCACTACACCCTGTTTACTGCACTAACTACTCACCTCACTATGTTTACTGCTCTAACTACTCACCACATCATGCTTACTACACTACCTACTCACAGCAATATGCTTACTACACTGACTACTCACCATACCCTGCTTACTGCACTAACTACTCACCACACTCTGCTTACTGCACTAACTACACACCTCACTATGCTTACTGTACTAACTACTCAATGAATCCCTACTTGCTGTACTCACTACTCACCTCACAATGTTTACTGCACTAACTACTCACCACAGTCTGCATATTGCACTAACTACTCACCATATTCTGCCGACTGCACTAACTCCTCACCAACCCTGCCTACTACACTAACTACTTACCACGCCCTACCTACTGTACTAACTAATCACCCCACGCCCTGCCTACTGTACTAACTAATCACCTCACCATGCTGCTTACTGCACTAACTACTCTCCGTACACTAGCTACTCGCCTCACTATGCTTACTGCACTAACTACTCAGATCACCCTACTTACTGTATTAACTACTCACCCCACCCTACTTTCTGCACTAAGTACTCACCGCCCCTACTTACTGTACTAACTACTCACCTCACTATACTTACTACACTAACTACTCACCGCACCTTGGTTACTGCATTAACTACTCACCACACCCTACTTACTGTACTAACTACTCACCTCACTATGCTTACTGCATTAACTCACCGACCATACTTTCTGCACTAACTACTCACTGCACCCTACTTGCTGTACTAACTTCTCACCTCACTATGCGTACTGCACTAACTACTCACATCACCTTAATTACTGCATTAACTACTCACCACACCCTACTTACTGCACTAGCTACTCGCCTCACTATGCTTACTGCACTAACTACTCACATCACCCTACTTACTGGATTAACTACTCACCCCACCCTACTTTCTGCACTAACTACTCACCGCCCCTACTTACTGCACTAGCTACTCGCCTCACTATGCTTGATGCACTAACTACTCACAGCACATTGGTTACTGCATTAATTACTCACCGCACCCTACTTACTGTACTAACTACTCACCTCACTATGCTTACTGCATTAACTACTACCTACACCTTACCTACTGCACTAAGTACTCACTTCACTATGCTTACTGCACTAACTACTCACATGACTCTGCTTACTGTACTAACTGCTCACCTCGCTATGCTTACTGCACTAACTACTCACCACACCCTACTTACTGTACTAACTACTCACCTCACTATGCTTACTGCATTAACTACTTGCTACATGTTGATAATGCATTAACTACTCACCGCACCCTACTTACTGCACTAACTACTCACACAGTACTGCTCACTGCACTAACTACTCACCGCACCCTACTTACAGCACTAACCACTCACACAGTACTGCTCACTGCACTAACTACTCACCGCACCCTACTTACTACACTAACCACTCACACAGTACTGCTCACTGCACTAACTACTCACAGCACCCTACTTACTGCACTAAGTACTCACCTCACTATGCTTACTGCACTAACTACTCACATGACTCTGCTTATTGTACTAACTGCTCACCTCGCTATGCTTACTGCACTAACTACTCACCATACCCTACTTACTGTACTAACTACTCACCTCACTATGCTTACTGCATTAACTACTTGCTACATGTTGCTAATGCATTAACTACTCACCGCACCCTACTTACTACACTAACTACTCACACAGTACTGCTCACTGCACTAACTACTCACCGCACCCTACTTACTACACTAACCACTCACACAGTACTGCTCACTGCACTAACTACTCACCGCACCCTACTTACTACACTAACCACTCACACAGTACTGCTCACTGCACTAACTACTCACCGCACCCTACTTACTACACTAACCACTCACACAGTACTGCTCACTGCACTAACTACCCCCCGCACCCTACTTACTGCACTAACCACTCACATAACATGGTTTACTGCACTAAATACTCACCCCCATATTACGAGTGAAATCAGCAACGAAACAAGTCATCAAAGTGCCAATGACAGGCTCCCTAAAAAGTATCACCCATTTTCCCAACCCATTTTATCAAGCTGCTTTTAGGCAAATATAGTGGACTTAAATTGCAACCATAATATTTGATAATGGGAAATACTGACATTGTATATTAGCCCTTTTTTGGCTCGCACATTTATTCCACTGAATGCAACAAACATCATTGCTGAAGGCTCGCCGTCTGACATCTTAGAAAAAGTAGCTGATCAGTAGTACATCAAGGAAAAGCAGGTCAGTTCTAAAAGTGTACGCATTGAAAGAAAGGGTTCACATGTTTCCTGAAAGCGGGCATTTCAGCAGAGTGGAACAGGAAGAGAGCCGGGCATTTGTCTTAGTGTTACTGTTAGACTGTGTAGACGCTGCTAGTAGTGGCAGATATTATATCAAGGTTAAGCCATGCTTTTGGTTTATTTAGAATACCCGACTGTCTTTATTTTATTATTTAATTGTTGCTTTTTCTTCGCAGTTAAATATTGCGGTAAGTGGAGAGGGAATAGTCGTGGGACCCTCGTCTAATCTAACCGATTTAGTTTTCTTTCAGCCCTCCACTGATTGGTTGTTCTGAACGAGTAGGCTGGATTTGAAGGTAAAGAAGCTCATGCGGATGTTGGATGGTGGCAGCAGTTAATTCCCAAAAGAACTTCCTAGGTATGCGGGCGACTTCTTAATTTGATTTGTTTTGTGGTAGAGTAATGCTAACAAGATGCTTCTTAGACAAGTCTCACAAGTCACATAGGTCACACAAGTCGCAAAAGTCACACAGGTCACTCAGCTCACACAGGTCACACAGGTCACACATGACACACATGTCGCACACGTCACACATGTCATACTGGTCACACAGGTCAAACGGGTCAAACGGGTCACACTGGTCATACATGTCACACATTTCACACAGATCACACAGATCAGTCACACAGGTCAGTCACACAGGTCACACATGTCACACAGGCCACACAGGCCACATATGCCACACATGCCACACATGCCACACAGGCCACACATGCCACACATGCCACACATGTCATACATGCCACACATGCCACACATGCCACACAGGCCACACAGGCCATACAGGCCACACAGGTCAGACAAGTCACCCAGGTCAAACAGGCCGCGGAGGACACAAAGGTCACACATATCACACGAGTCGCACAAGTCACACTTGTACAAGGGAGAGATCAGCATTTCTTGTTGCATTGTTCCACGCATCAGTTGAAATCCGTGATACATAGAAAAGAGGCCCTCTCCTGGCCTGTGATAAATAGGTTATGTAGTGAGGTGCAGTCACCTCTCCAGCAGGTGAAGCAGGTAGGTGTTTGGGGGAGGCAGATTGCATCAGGGGACATTGTTAATCAAATGCTTAGCCCACTAGCCTTGGAAGGGCAGGCATATGGGTTCGAGTCCCGCTCACTATTCAGGGCAACATTGGTGTCACTTGTACACCCACCACACACACGACCCGCGGCCCCCTCCCCCCCCCCCTCCCTTCCCCGGGGGCTCGCGTCCCGGTAGACTCTTGTAGATCACGTGATGTGCAGTGTAAATACACATGGCTCCTAATATGAGCACGCGCGTCGCAGAACTTGCTTCATGAATAGTGAACGCCCCCTGGTGGGTGAAGTATTCAATCGGCGATAGGCTCTGATTTAGACCAGATGATTGGGGCACCCAGAAATGTTTGTATGGGAAAAAGATGTGTGTATAGCATGTTTGTATGGGAGCGCATTATGTGTAGAGACTGGTTGGATTTTAAGAAAATTGGATTTCTAGAGGTTAAACAAAAAAAGGTGATGAATAAAATTGGAAGTGCGTTGATAGACCTCTTTTTAAAACCTAATTCTGAAGGTTCTACAATTACTTTTTGGGGTAAACATTAATCTTTATTCATCGACTAGGCTCTGGTCGTCCGGCCATGCTTAATTTTGGCCATTTACACTATTTAATTACAAGAACAATTTAAAGATAATAACATATTTGTATTACTTTCATCTAATTAAGTGCTTGTGGTATATCTGGTAAAGACCATGCATTCAGTGTATGCATTTAATATAGGTTGTCCATGTTTAAATCTTGTAGGGAAAAGTCAATACACCACTTTTATACATAAAATGAAATTAATAATTTAAAATTTCAGGTGTTATATTGATTATCTGCTTCCATGCCTACAAGGTGTCCTTCAGAGTGTAAAGCATTGAGATATATATGTATATAAATCTAACCTGTTTAACCTTTATCCTTGGGCGTGTGTGATCTTAACCACCATTACGTCAAGGGTACACCTTGGAGCATGCTGCTGCGATTCGTTGTTTTGTATCTCAAAAGGTTCTTAACATCTTGGAGGAAAGGAACTGATAGCATAATGGCAAAAGTTAAACTTAGCGTTATCGCACGATCAGTATATTAAAACCCATTCTCTACCCCCACCCCACAAACACACATAAAAGCCACATCAAATGTGTCCTGACTATCCTGAATACCTCCAAGTTAGACAGGCGGACACAGGTATGCATTGTGCGGTTCATTCAGAACGTCCAATTTAGTTTTGTCTTGCACGGCTGAAAGAATGCCCTAAGAGTGTAGTTGGTGGGACAGGGAGCATTGTGCAGTAGGTCAGGGAGCCTGATTAGTAGGTCAGAGAGCATTGTATTGAAGATCAGGAAGCCTGATACGTAGGGCAGGGATAGTGATGAGTAAGTCAGATAGGTTGAGCAGTAGGTCAGGGAGCCTGATCAATAGGTCAGGGAGTCTGAGCAGTAGGTCGGGGAGCCTGAGCAGTAGGTCGGGGAGCCTGAGCAGTAGGTCAGGGAGCCTGAGCAGTAGGTCAGGGAGCCTGAGCAGTAGGTCAGGGAGCCTGAACAGTAGGTCAGGGAGCCTGATCAGTAGGTCAGGGAGCCAGAGCAGTAGGTCGGGGAGTCTGAGCAGTAGGTCAGGGAGCCTGAACAGTAGGTCAGGGAGCCTGAGCAGTAGGTCAGGGAGCCTGAGCAGTAGGTCAGGGAGCCTGAGCAGTAGGTCAGGGAGCCTGAGCAGTAGGTCAGGGAGCCTGAGCAGTAGGTCGGGGAGCCTGAGCAGTAGGTCGGGGAGCCTGAGCAGTAGGTCGGGGAGCCTGAGCAGTAGGTCAGGGAGCCTGAGCAGTAGGTCTGGGAGCCTGAGCAGTAGGTCAGGGAGCCTGAGCAGTAGGTCTGGGAGCCTGAGCAGTAGGTCAGGGAGCCTGAGCAGTAGGTCAGGGAGCCGGAGCTGTAGGTCAGAATGCCTGATAAATAGGGCAGGGAGATTGTAGATCGTGGTGCATTGTGCAGTAGGTCAGGGAGCCTGAGCAGTAAGGTACAAGACATGCGCAGTAGGGCGGGCTAGCCTGCCATGGTTAGCGAGCAGGCTGCCCAACGAACAGTCCACCTGCAGCCCCACTACCACTCACCCTCCAGCTGCAGACCACGCCGCACACCTGCCAGATCCAGCGCAGGCTCGGGCAGGGCCTGGCTGGGCCAGGGGCCGGGTTGGGCTGGGCCGGGGGCCGGGTTGGGCTGGGCCTGTGACCGAGGGCCGGGAGCCGGGGACCGGGGGCCGGGCTGGGCTGAGCCGGGGAACTGGCCAGGGCCAGATTCCGGGCAGAGCTGGGCCGGGAGCGGGGACTGGGCCGTCCGGGCCGGGCAGGCGCTATATGCATTATTTACGTGTTCCCGCCGAGGGAGGCTGACTTCCGGCCCGGCCGGCGCAGCGTCTCTGCCTAATTAAACATGCAGCACCCGGCGCTATGTGGGTCAGTGCGGGCCGCTCTCACGGCATCACTCAGGCGCGCATTCATTATTTACAGCGTAGACCGCCACCCGCACATAATGGACCCGGGAGGAGCAGCTCAGGGGGGGGGGGCGGGGGACCGGCAGCAGCTCAGCGGGCCGGGCCGGGCGGGCCGAGCAGGGCTGGACCCGGCTGGGACCCCTATATGCACGGCTGGTCCCCGAAAAGACTGGGCTGGCAGCAGTAAAGATCCGGACAGTCATCAGAAGGAGAACAAGCAAGGCTGGAAGAAGAATGGGCCAGGGCACCAGCTGAAAAATGGCTAGGAACTAGCCGAACAGGCCAAACACTAACTGAACAGTCCAGGACACCAGCTGAACAGGTCAGGGACCGGTCGAACTAGCCAGAGACCAGTCGAACAGGCCAGGGACTAGCCGAACAGGCCAGGAACTAGCTGAACAGACGAGTACACCAGTCGAAGAAGCCAGGACACCAGCTAAACAGGCAAGGGTATCAATTGAAGAGATCGTACCAGCCGAACAGGCCAGAACACCAGACGAACAGGCCAAGACACCAATCAAACAGGCTAGGACACCAGCTGAACAGACCAGGAACCAGCTGAACTGGTCAGGACACCATTCGAACAGGGCATAGCACCAAACGAAGGGTCAGAACACCAGTTTAATGGATCAGAGAATAATATAGAGGCTGAAACAGTAAAACCACCTCCTGGTGAGCAACTCAGTGGGAAGGCATAAAAGAGTCAGGAAGTGATCAGCCGCCCAAAATAAGATTTGATTGGGGTCACCAGCAGGTCATTGTTAGCAGCCAAGCGAGGTGTGGAGCCACTGATAGTGAAGCGACCAACAGTGAAGTGTGAATCAGCTGACATTAAGGTGTGAACGAACTGACAGAGATGTGTGAATTAGGTGACAGTTGGGTCTAGATCAGATGACAGTGAGGTGTGAATCAGGTGACAGTGAGTCAGATGACAGTGAGGTGTGGATCAGGTGACAGTGAGATGTGAATCAGGTGACAGTGAGGTGTGAATCAGATGAAAGTGAGGTGCGAATCAGGTGACAGTGAGGTGTGAATCAGGTGACAGTGAGGTGTGAATCAGGTGACCACGAGATGTGATTCAGATTACAGTGAGGTGTGAATCAGGTGACAGTGAGGTGTGAATCAGGTGACAGTGAGGTGTGAATCAGGTGACCACGAGATGTGATTCAGATTACAGTGAGATGTGAATCAGGTGACAGTGAGGTGTGAATCAGGTGACAGTGAGGTGTGAATCAGGTGACAGTGAGGTGTGAATCAGGTGACAGTGAGTGCTGAACATTCTGACAGGAGAGTGTGAACCATTTGACAGTGAGGTGCGACATCTGAGGATGAGGTGTGAAACAACTCAGGGCGGCTCTCCCTGTGCCTTTTCTATATTCACGATTCTATACCCAACTCACGTCCAACCTGGAGAAGCCCTCACCTCCCCTCGCCCTCCCTCCCCCAACACTATGCATAAACCCAGCCCACCTCCACACACGCACACATTCACAACACAGCAGGGAATACATGCCAAGTTAGTGTCAGGTCTAGCGCAGACAGTCGGAGGTACAGCTCATGAAACCAGGTCGGCACTCAGTCATGGCACATTCACATTGCCACTCACATCCACTCACATCCATCCACATCCACTCACATCCACTCACATCCACTCACATCCACTCACATCCACTCACATCCACTCACATTAACTCACATCCACTCACATCCACTCACGTCCACTCAGACATCCACTCACATCCACCCACACATCCGCTCACACATCCACTCACATCCACCCACATCCACTCACATCCACTCACGTCCACGCACATCCACTCACATCCACTCACATCCACTCACATCCACTCACACCTCCACTCACATCCACTCACATCCACTCACATCCACTTACATCCACTCACATCCACTCATATCCACTCACATCCACTCACATCCACTCACATCCACTCACATCCACTCACATCCACTCAGACATCAACTCACATCCACCCACACATCCGCTCAGACATCCACTCACATCCACTCACATCCACTCACATCCACTCACATCCACTCACATCCACTCAGACATCCACTCACATCCACTCACATCCACTCACATCCACTTACATCCACTCACATCCACTCATATCCACTCATTTATCACTCACATCCACTCACATCCACTCACATCCACTCACACATCCACTCACATCCACTCACATCCACTCACATCCACTCACATCCACTTACATCCACTCACATCCACTCATATCCACTCACATCCACGCATGTCCACTCACGTCCACTCACGTTTACTCACATCCACTCACGTCCACACAACATCTCCACTCACACGCATTCAGATCTATCCACATCTACTCACATGCACGCACATCCACTCACATCCACTCACGTCCATTGACATCCACTCACATCCACTCACATCCACACAACATCTCCACTCAAATCCATTCACATCCATTCAGATCCATTCAGATCTACTCACATCCACTCACATCCACTCACACATCCACGCACATCCACTCACATCCACTCATGTCCACTGACGTCCACTCACATCCACTCACATCCACACAACATCTCCACTCACATCCATTCACATCCACTCACATCCATTCACATCTACTCACATCCACTCACATCCACTCACACATCCACTCACATCCACTCACATCCACTCACGTCCACTCACGTCCATTCACATCCACTCACGTCCACTCACATCCACTCATCTCCACTCGTGTCAACACAACATCTCCACTCACATGCATTTAGATCCATTCATATCCACTCACATCCACTCACATCCACTCATGTCCAGCGACATTGCCACATTTCCACTCACATTCAGATCCGCTCACATCCACTCATATCTACTCCTATCCGTTCAGATACACTCACATCCACTCACACCACTCACATCGCCACGACATCTCCACTCACATCCATTCACATCCATTCATATCCCCTCACATCCACTCATATCCAGGCATATATCCATTGACATCCACTCACATCTTCACTTACATCTACTCAAATCTCCACTCACATCTCAACTCACATCTCCAATCACATCTCCACTCACATATCAACTCATATCTACTCACATCCACTCATATCCACTCACATCCACTCATATCCACTCACATCCACTCACATCATCTCACATAGATTCACACCCACTCACACCCACTCATACTCACTCACATCTACTCACACCTACTCACATCTACTCACACCCACTCACATCTGCTCATAGCCACTCAAATATACTCATATCTACTCACACCCACTCACATCTACTCACATCCCCTCACATCTACTCACATACACTCACATCTACTCACAGCCACTCACATCTACTCACACCCACTCACATCTACTCACACCCACTCACATCTACTCACACCCACTCACATCTACTCACACCCACTCACATCTACTCACAGTCACTCACATATACGCACACTCACTCACATCTACTCACACCAACTCACATCTACTCACACCCACTCACATCTACTCACACCCACTCACATCTACTTACATCCAGTCACATCTACTCACATGCACTCATATCTACTCACAGCCACTCACATCTACTCATACCCACTCACATCGACTCATAGCCACTCACATCTACTCACATCCACTCACATCTACTCACGCCCACTCACATCTACTCACACCCACCCACATCTACTCACACCCACTCAAATCTACTCACAGTCACTCACATATACTCACACTCATATCTACTCACACCCACTCACATCTACTCACACCTACTCACATCTACTCATACCCACTCACATCTACTTACACCCACTCACATCTACTTACATCCACTCACATCTATTCACACCCACTCACATCTACTCAAGCCCGCTAACATCTACTCACACCCACTCACATCCATTCACCTCTCCATCCATGCCGACATCACAGCTCACCTACTTACAAACAACGTGGTTGAATTTCCCCATGGTTAATCAATGTATGTATCAACAGAAAAGAGTTCTTATGCTTTATTATTTAAGCCGCCATGATAGGACAGAAGGCCAATGTTATCGCCACGCTTATCTACCAGAAGTATCGCAAGTTGGCGATGACTGCTGATAGCGAGGGGTTGCGCAGACCGGAAGTGAGGTCTCGAGGAAGTTTAGTCCGCGCATGCGCATTGCATTGACGCCACACACACATCTACAGTTGCGCAATGAAGGGGCAGCGCTGCCATCAGAAAGTAATGAGCGCAAAGACATGATCGAACGGAGGGGAGAGGGGTACGGGGGGAGGGCTTACTGTTATTTTGGTGTGTTGAACAGAGGCGAGAAGAATCGCAAGTTGGCGATGACTGCTGATAGTGGTGGGGTGGATGGTAGTGTGGTCATGTTGTGTTGACGTGAGTGGATGTGAGTGGACGTGATGGGACCGGAGGTGATGCCCCGAGGAAGTTCAGTCGGCACAAACCGCTACAGTCGCGCAATGATGAATGGGTAGTGCTGCCGTCAGAAAGTAACTAGCGCAAACACATGGGGCTATGATGGAAATGGGGGAGGGGGATGGGCTAACTGTTATTTTGGTGTGTTGAAATTGGGAGAATAGTTAGTGATCCAGAACACGCACCGCTTGACATAAGGCCGCTGCACTTTGCGTCGTCTTTGCGTCGTCTTTGCGTCGTCTTTGCGTTATCTCGGCGTGACGGCCGGCAGTGACAGCAGCAGACAGCAGCTTGTGGCGCCGTATACCTTTGTCTGTCTGATCTCATTACTTCCCTGACCCCAATTTCCCCGCACATGCCCCCGGCCTGCACACCCCTACTGCACTGTCAGCAGACCCTAGCCACACACCACCACACATACAATACACTCACACACCACCACCACACCCCCCTACTGCACTGTCAGCAGACCCCAGCCACACACCACCACACCCACAATACACTCACACACCACCACCACACACCCCTACTGCACTGTCAGCAGACCCTAGCCACACACCACCACACACACAATACACTCACACACACCACCACCACACACCCCTACTGCACTGTCAGCAGACCCCAGCCACACACCACCACACCCACAATACACTCACACACACCACCACACACCCTACTGCACTGTCAGCAGACCCCAGCCACACACCACCACACACACAATACACTCACACACACCACCACACACCCCTACTGCACTGTCAGCAGACCCTAGCCACACACCACCACACACACAATACACTCACACACACCACCACAACATCCCTACTGCCTGTCGCAGACCCAGCCACACACCACCACACACACAATACACTCACACACCACCACACACCCCACTGCACTGTCAGCAGACCCTAGCCACACACCACCACACACACAATACACTCACACACCACCACACACCCCTACTGCACTGTCAGCAGACCCTAGCCACACACCACACACACAATACACTCACACACACCACCACACACACACCCCTACTGGCACTGTCAGCAGACCCCAGCCACACACCACCACACACACAATACACTCACACACACCACCACACACCCTACTGCACTGTCAGCAGACCCTAGCCACACACCACCACACACACAATACACTCACACACCACCACCACACACCCCTACTGCACTGTCAGCAGACCCCAGCCACACACCACCACACACACAATACACTCACACACCACCACCACCACACACCCCTACTGCACTGTCAGCAGACCCCAGCCACACACCACCACACACACAATACACTCACACACCACCACCACACACCCCTACTGCACTGTCAGCAGACCCTAGCCACACACCACCACACACACAATACACTCACACACACCACCACTACATCCCCCTACTGCACTGTCAGCAGACCCCAGCCACACACCACCACACCCACAATACACTCACACACCACCACCACACACCCCTACTGCACTGTCAGCAGACCCTAGCCACACACCACCACACACACAATACACTCACACACACCACCACCACACACCCCTACTGCACTGTCAGCAGACCCCAGCCACACACCACCACACCCACAATACACTCACACACCACCACCACACACCCCTACTGCACTGTCAGCAGACCCCAGCCACACACCACCACACACACAATACACTCACACACACCACCACACACCTCTACTGCACTGTCAGCAGACCCTAGCCACACACCAGCACACCCACAATACACTCACACACACCACCACACACTCCTACTGCACTGTCAGCAGACCCCAGCCACACACCACCACACACACAATACACTCACACACACCACCACACACCCCTACTGCACTGTCAGCAGACCCCAGCCACAACCACCCACACACACAATACACTCACACACCACCACACACCCCTACTGCACTGTCAGCAGACCCCAACCACATACCACCACACACCCCTACTGCACTGTTAGCAGACCCCAGCCACACACCCACCCCGCCGTGCACCACCACACCACACCACCACACACACAGTACACTCACCGACATCACACACACCACCAAACAGACCACCACACACACACCACACTCACACACACCACACACACTACCACACACACCACACACACACCACCACACACACCACCACACACCCCACTGCACTGTCAGCAGACCCCAGCCACACTCCACCACACACCCCTACTGCACTGTCAGCAGACCACAGCCACACACCACCAACACACACCACCACACACCCCTACTACACTGTCAGCAGACCCCAGCCACACACCACCACACACCCCTACTGCACTGTCAGCAGACCCCAGCCAGACGCCCACCCCGCCTGCACCACCACACACACACTACCACACACACACACCACACACACACACCACCACACACCACCCCACACCACTCAACACCACCCCACACCACCACATACCACACAATGAACTCAAAACCAAAACATACATTTGATTCTACATATGCAACTTACTTGTGCACTTTTTAAGCATTTGTTGCCACACAGAAGGCAATACTGAGTCAATTTAATAGAACCTGTTACTGCAGAAGCCTATGGTGTCAGAGTTTTGGCAAGCATGCCAAAACTAATTTGACAGGTTTATACTTCAAATATCTCAAAAGCTTGCCATTTAAAATAAAAGTGACTTCAAACTAAAGTAAGGTAGATAATAACACATCAATTTAATATTTGTATCTCAGAAAAATGCCAGAAACTCAAAACCATCGGACTATGCAACTTTAAATAGATTGACTTTAATAATATAAGACCAAAGAGCCATGTACAGATGCCTCACAAGTCCAGGTCAATGGCGTCCTGCCGTCTGCCTTTCACTTCCGGTCAGCTGACGTCACTGGGTCGCGCCAACAGAAGGGGCTAATGGAATTATGGGAGTTATCAAAAGTGGAAGTCGGTGGGGCGTGTTTTTAAAATTGCATTGTGTAATGAAAGCATCAAATTTTCAAAAGCAAACCACCTATCTAGATTTGACCCTACATATCTAATTTAGATACTGATACACTTATTAAGTATTTGATGCTACATAGATAGCAAAGTCAATTCAATAGAACTGGTTACTGCTGAAGCCTTTGGTGTGAGACTTTCAACAAGCATTCCAAAATTAGTTTTGTATGTTTACACTTCAAATATCTGCTAAGTTAGTCATTTTAAACCAAAGTTACTTCAAACTGAAGTAAAGTAGATTATAACGAGCAACCTAATTTTCTTAATCTCAGAAATGCGCAGAAACTCAAAACTATGCAACTTTAATAAAGGCGCATATTTGAGCAGGCATAGATTGAATTAGATACAGGCCATGACACAGACAATATATAATAGTTTGTAAGCTGGCCACCAGGAGGAAATTGACCGTGCGCTGCCCTGGTGGCGCCTCCTGGTGGTGCCCCTTGTTGTCGCCCCTTATTGGCTCCCCCTGATGGCGCCCCCTATTGGCGCTCCCTATTGCCGCCCCCTGTGGCGCCC
Organism: Branchipolynoe longqiensis; assembly: GCA_030323885.1. NCBI lineage: Eukaryota > Metazoa > Annelida > Polychaeta > Phyllodocida > Polynoidae > Branchipolynoe > Branchipolynoe longqiensis. The sequence goes on along the minus strand of CM059193.1, from coordinate 50,825,478 downwards.
CCCGTGGCGCCCCCTGGCGGGGCTAGGAGTAATGGCGCGCTCATTAGTCGGGGCGCGGATGTCGCGGGCGGCGATCAGGGCGTGGGTGATGAATCAGGGCGGGCACGTGTTTCCCCTCCTCATTTCAGCAGCGTGTCGTGTCAGCGACCCCCTGCCCCACACCGACGCCGCCGCACTGCCGCACTGTCACACTGCCATGTTGCCAAACTGTCCCACAGCCACATCGCCACACCACCACACTGTCACACCGCCATCCCACCACACCGCCGCACAGCCTCATTGTCACACTGCCACATTGCCACACTGTCCCACTGCCACAGTGCCATGCTGCCACACCATCACACCACCATCCCCCCACACCACTACACTGTCACACTGCCATCCCACCACACCGCCGCACTGCCTCACTGTCACACTGCCACATTGCCACACTGTCCCACTGCCATATCGCCACGCCACCACACTGTCACACCACCATCCCGCCACACCACTGAACTACTGCACTGTCACACTGCCACATTGCCACACTGTCCCACTGCCACATCGATATGCTGCCACACTGTCACACCGCCATCCCGCCATCCCGCCACACTGCCGCACTGCCGCACTGTCACACTGCCACATCGCCACGCCGCCACACTGTCACACCGCCATCCCGCCACATCGCCGCACTGCTGCACTTTCACACTGCCACATTGCCACACTGTCCCACTGCCATATCGCCACACCGCCACACTGTCACACTGCCATCCCACCACACTGTCACACTGTCACACCGCCATCCCGCCACACTGCCGCCCTGCCGCACTGTTACAATGCCACATCGCCACGCCGCCACACTGTCACACCACCATCCCGCCACACCGCCGCACTGCCGCACTGTCGCACTGGCACACTGCCACATTGCCATGCTGCCACACTGTCACACCACCATACCGCCACACCGCCACATTGCCGCACTGTCCCACTGCCACATTGCCACACACTCTCACTGCCACATCGCCACACTGTCACACCACCATCCCACCACACCACCACACTGCCACACTGTCACACTGCCACATCGACACGCCACCACACTGTCACACCGCCATCCCGCCACACTGCCGGACTGCCACGCTGTCCCACAGCCACACTGCCACACTGTCACACTGCCACACTGTCCCACTGCCACATCGCCATGCCGCCACACTGTCACACCGCCATCCCGCCACACCGCCGCACTGCCGCACTGTCACACTGCCACACTGTCCCACTGCCACATCACCATGCTGCCACACTGCCACACTGCCACATTGCCATATTGTCACACTGCCACGCCACCACACTGTCCCACTGTCACAATGTCACAATGCCACGCTGCCACTCTGTCCCACTGCCACACTGTCACATTTCCACACCATCATAGTTCCACACTACCACAATGTTCCATCGCCACACTGTCCCACCGTCACACTGACATACTACCCACTCTTCTGGTGCAACTGTGCCACTGCCGCACTGCCGCAGCGCCACATGTTCAAATGTCCACGGCAACAACACCACAACGCCATGCCATTACACTGCCACAAAGTCACCTTGCCATAACATCATATTATTTCCAAACTACCACAATGTTCCATCGCCACACTGTCCCACCGTCACACTGACATACTGCCACATTCTTCTGTTGCCACACTGCGTGTACAGGTGTGTACATGTATGTGCATTTGTGAATGTGTGTACAGGCGTGTACAGGTGTGTGCACGTGTAAATGTTCGCGCGTGTGTGCCCAGGTGTGTACACGTGTGTGGACAGTTATGCGCGTGTGCAGGTGTGTGGACAGGTATGTGCATGTCTGAATGTGAACACAGGCGTGTACAGGCGTGTACCTGCGTGTACAGGTATGTAATGCATGTACAGGTATGTACAGGTATATACAGGTATGTACATGTATGTACAGGTATGCACAGGTATATACAGGTATGTACATGTGTGTACAGGTATGTACAGGTATGTAATGGTGTACATGTATGTACAGGTGTGTAGAGTTGTGTACAGGTATGTACAGGTGTATATCCGCGCGTGTGCCCAGGTGTACAGGTGTGCACCAGTAAGAGGCGCGTCCCACACTGACGGCGTCTGCAGGCTAAGCCTGTAAGGTAGGGGCCTACATGAGTAACTCACGGAACCGCCGCTAGAGGTCAGTTATCAGGCAGAAGACCCAGGCAGAAGACCCAGCAGCTGCCGCCACTGATTGGCGTCAATCCGGGGAGGGATCCAGTCTAAACTCGATTTATGGACAGGATCTCCTGGCGGCGGGACCCTAGGCCCGCCCCCCCCCACCCCGCCCGCCCTGGAGTGGTAATAGATTGGCGCTGGTTGAGAGAGAGCACTCCTCCTAGGCCGGCGGGAGCTGGCTCCAGGTGAGGGGAGGTTCAGCAGCAGAGGGGAGGTTCAGCGTGATGTGGGGGTCGGAACGGGGTGGAGGTGGGGGTGCGGTGTGAGTAGAGGGAGTAGAGGGAGTTGAGGGAGTAGAGGGAGTAGAGGGAGTAGAGGGAGTTGAGGGAGAGAAGGGAGTAGAGGGAGTTGAGGGAGTTGAGGGAGAGGAGGGGGTTGAGGGAGTTGAGGGAGTTGAGGGAGGGGGAGGGAGGGGAGCTACTAGTACTAAAGCACTCAGTCAGATGATGCCTTGCTATGCCTAGTCTAGCATCGCTGCTCTCTCCCCACCCCCCATTCCCACCCACCCAACAACACACCCACACTCACACCCACCTACACACCCAGCCTCACCCAGCTAAGCCCCCCCACACACACACTGACACACACTCGGTCTACTCCGCCAGGTGGCGCCCTGTGGGTCTCTGATATCGGACCTCAGTGTGTGTCAAGGCGCGCCCCTTGTACTAATAGTACACCTGTCCGTTTTACAAACACATCACTGCCTATTGTACAAATAGGTATGTCAGTCTTACAAACACATCACCACCTATTGTACAAATAGGTATGTCATTCTTACAAACACATCACCACCTATTGTACATATAGGTATGTCAGTCTTACAACCACATCACCACCTATTGTACAAATAGGTATGTCAGTCTCACAAACACATCACCACCTATTGTACAAATAGGTCTGTCAGTCTCACAAACACATCACCACCTATTGTACAAATAGCTCTGTCAGTCTTACAAACACATCACCACCTATTGTACAAATAGGTCTGTCAGTCTTACAAACACATCACTGCCTATTGTACAAATAGGTCTGTCAGTCTTACAAACACATCACCGCCTATTGTACAAATAGGTATGTCTGTATTACAAATACATCATAGCCTCTTGTACAAATCTGTCAGTTTTACAAACACATCACATGTTATCTTATTCAAGCAAACCGTACCTGCCGGCCAGCGCCCCGCCCGTCACTACCTGTCATCGTAACGAACGCGTGGTCCCGCTGCGCACGCCGTCCGCGCACCCATTACCGGAAACGGCTCGGCGCCACCTACAGGCCCCCAGATGCTCTCGCAGCTTCTGGTGGCATTAGTGTCTCGTTACTTTTGTAGCGATTCCCAGAAGTGGGGAGGGGCGGCCCGCTTAGCGTGGGGTGGGGAGGGGGGGCTGACAGCTTAGCGTGGGGCGGCGAGGGGCGGGGTGGGGAGGGCGGCGTGGGAAGGGGCGGCCGCTTAGCGTGGGGTGGGGAGGGGGGGGAGTGGCTGACAGCTTAGCGTGGGGCGGGGAGGGGCAGCGTGGGAAGGGGCGGCCCGATTAGCGTGGGGTGGGGAGGGGGGGCTGACAGCTTAGCGTGGGGCGGCAAGGGGCGGGGTGGGTGGTGAGGGGCTGCCCGCTTAGCATGGGGAGGGGCGGGGAGGGGCGGGGTGGGTGGTGAGGGGCTGCCCGCTTAGCATGGGGCTGTGGGGCGGTGGGGCGGTGGGGTGGTGGGGTGGTGGGGCAGGGGCGGTGGGGCAGGGGATCGCAAGGAGGAGGGGGAGGCGGTCCGCTATGTGTGTGAGGGCATGCTTTATGTGTGATGAACTGCTCTATGTGTGAGAGGCCACTCTATGTGTATGAGGGCATACTCTATGTGTGAGGAACTGCTCTATGTGTGAGAGGCTAC